>CM070544.1:32380708-32546031 GCA_036346415.1 Raddia guianensis
CCGGTCAAAATACGCCTTATATTCTGGAACGGAGGGAGTATATCGGAAGACAACTAGGGTATCATATTTTGGGCGTACAATCCGAGAGGTTTCAATGTTGTGATCAATATCCGTGATATTATCTGTTTCGATCAGTATTCGGTTCATATTTGTATTTGATAATATCTTTACCTATATCGATGTTCGACACTATCCGTATTAAGATCCGGATACGAAAAAATATGGGAGCGGATCTGGTTCAACCATTATCTGATCTGGATTCGGACTATTTTCATCCCTAAAGAGGACGAGGGATCGAACGTTGGAGATACTATACTGTTGGGACTCATGAAGCGGTATATATTTTATAGCTTTTTTCCTTTAAAAATGTCAAAATGGTTATTTGACCAACGCCGTAGACACCGACCCTGCACCAATTCTAACTAATCAAATTTGGAAATCGTTTAATAGCAGGCAATGGTTGCTACCACATCGCCTTTATGTGCCAACCTCCATCAAAAAAACCCAACAAAATTCAACACGAAATCCAGAGCTCACTCAACTGAGCTAAACACCCAAGCTGCTACCATGTCCGATCCACTATATAAGGACGGGAAAACACCATTGACCATCCCGATCGGTTCTAAGAAGACCACGACGGCCATGGCAGAGACGCCTCCGGCGCCGGCGCCGGCGCCGGCGCTGCGGCGGAAGCCGAAGCCGCCGATGTCGCGCCTCATGCGCCTGTGCCTCAAGGCCGTGGACTTCGTCACCGACACCGCCACGCGCCGCGCCGACTGCACCCTGAACCGCAGAGCTCTCTCCCTCCTGGACCCGCGCGTCCCCGCCTTCTCCACCCCGTGCCGCGGCGTTGTCTCCAGCGACGTCGTCGTCGACCCGGCGCTGCGCCTCCGCGCGCGGCTCTTCCGCCCCGCGAGCGCCGTTGCCGGCGCGGCGCCTCTTCCGGTGATCGTCTTCTTCCACGGCGGCGGGTTCGCGTTCTTCTCGGCGGCGTCCCCGGTGTACGACGGCGTCTGCCGCCGCATCGCGAGGTACGCCTCCGCGGCCGTGCTTTCCGTGGACTACCGCCGCTCGCCGGAGCACCGCTTCCCGGCGCCCTACGAAGACGGCCTCGCCGCGCTCCGCTTCCTCGACGACCCCAAGAACCTCCCCTCCGCCGGTGGCGGCGCCCCGCTCGACGCCTCCCGCTGCTTCCTCGCAGGCGATAGCGCCGGCGGCAACATCGCCCACCACGTCGCGCGCCGCTACGCCGCCTCCGCCCCGTCCACCTTCAAGAACGTCCGCGTCGCGGGGCTCGTCGCCATCCAGCCCTTCTTCGGCGGCGAGGAGCGGACACCGTCGGAGCTCCGGCTCAACGGCGCCGCCCCATCGTGAACATCTCCCGCGCTGACTGGATGTGGCGCGCGTTCCTCCCACCCGGCGCCGACCGCACCCACGAGGCCGCGAGCTTCGTGTCGCCGGAGGCCGCCGCAGGCGTCGACTCGCCGGCGTTCCCGCCCGTGCTGCTCGCCGTTGGCGGCTTCGACCCGCTGCAAGACTGGCAGAGGCAGTACGGCGAGATGCTGAAGGGCAGGGGCAAGGACGTGAGGGTGTTCGAGTACCCCGACGCCATCCACGCCTTCTACCTCTTCCCCGAGTTCAACCACGCGCGTGACCTCATGATCCGCATCGCCGAGTTCGTCGCCGAGAGCTCCGGCGCCGACGGCGAGTGATCGGAATCGGAGAGGCGACGGCGAGGTATTCGACGTTCGGCCCAGCCGCCATGGTCGTTGTCAGTGTCGAATGTCGTGGCGTGGGTCAGTGCGTGTGCAGCTGCCTATTGTACGCCTGCATTTTGGATGGTGTGGCTGATCGTCAATTTGCGGCCATGTAAACTTGTAATCGTGTTGCGTCGTGATTTCTTTTGAAGTTTAGGTGTGCTTGCGTGGTCGAGTGAGCTAAAAATTATGTAATATTGTTAGGGTTACTTTTGGCAGGTTTGATGCGACTTGATTAGTATAAATTAAGCTGGCGATGATTTCGTGATAAGAGTGTGAAAATGACCCATGATGGATACTGATGGTGAGATTGGTAGCCTTTGAATGGTACTCCCTTTGTTCTCAAAAAGAATTCGCTGTTGTTGAGGCACAATTAGCATAATGAGAGAGACATGAGAGAATTGAGAGAGTGAATGCTTTATTGATTATTGTGTGTAATTTCAATGGACAAAGCCCCTTTATATAGAGTACAAATGGGTGCCATAAAGAGAGACCTTTTCAGTAAACACCTTTTCATAATTTGCCTATTAATAATATTTCTTAACACTCCCCCCTTAGGCAAATTAGTAATATGTCCTAAAAATCTTTATTAAAAACTCATCCAAAAACCCAAGGGAAAAAATGGATAAAGGAAACTTCACATTGTATAAAAACAATGTATTTATATTGCCTCATTAAAACCTTCATATAAGAAATTTCTCAAGGAAATTAATGAAAGAAAAGAGGGCAATATATGATCCTCAAGATCATAAATAAGAGTTTAGAAACTTCCCCTTGAAGCCTAAACTTCCTAATGCATATGCCTCGTTAAAACTCCTTCCAAAAACCTCATGGAAAAAATGGACGAAGAAAAAAAGTACATTGCATATACTCCTCTTTAGTAAATAACTTTTATGCGTGTGCCTCATTAAAAACTACTCCAAAAATCCATTGGGACATAATGGATGGAGAAAAGAATGCACCGCATATGAATACTTGTATTGCGATATTGCATCATTAAAACCTTGCCATGAGAAAACCTTTCAAGAAAAAACTCATTAAGGAAAAAGAGTATGATCTCCAAGATCATCTAATGGTTATAGTTTAGAAGTTTTCTCCCCCTGAACTCTGCAATATGAAGTCATCTTATTTTAAATAAGAACTTAGTTAATAAATCTTGTCGACGGTTGAAATAACGATCTCAAGTCGCTAAGGTTCTTCAAGAGTGAGATAGGAGACACGCCGAACAGTACGAACAACAACGAACAGGGAGACAGGGGTTTTTATCCTGGTTCAGGCCTCTCAGGAGAGATAATAGCCCTACGTCCAGCCTTTCTTATATATCAGAGATGAATACAAGAGGTTGCTCGATAAGACGAACAAGTCTCGGCGAGATTATGTGCGTACAGGCGAAGATCAGGTCCCTATCAGCCGCTCTCTACACGCCGTAGGGGCTCTGTTTATATAGTGTGGAACAAACCGACCTACCAATATCGGGCCGGGCTAACTACGAGATCGTAACGAACTCGACATGCCAAATACATCCCACGGTAGATAAGGAATACTCCTAGTCTTGGGGATCACGACTCCTATTCCAATCCGGGAAACCACGTCCGGGTCTTCACGTAGCCGTGCAGAACTCCTGTTCGAGTCGGACTTAAACACGATTCCTTGGTCGTTACGCACCGTGCCGACCAAGAAGCTGTTCGGCAGGACGCATATGGGCCTGATAGAACCTTCCATGAAGCTGGGCCTTGGTAGGCCGTTCGATTGGGCCGTTAGGGAGTAGGCCATGGCAATGGGCCGTGATTTTATCCTCGACAAATCTCTCATAGATAATTCACATGACTTCATCACCCTCCCAGAGTGTGTGCAGAGCAATATATTCTATTATAATGAATGCAAAGGATATAAATAACAGGATGACTACTTTGCATAAACACCTATTCTAATCAAGTTATTTAAAGTGTTGTAAAAGCATTTGTTTAACAATTAATAATGAATAGATTTACAAAGTAACACATAGAGCTCGGCTCCGAAAGCCCCTCTGCAGAACTGCACAAGCCTCAAACAACTCAAACAAAACCAACCCATCAGGTTATTAATTAACACATGAGACTACCATGTAAGACCTTCCTCCCCTCCCATGACCGTGGGAACGGCTATCATGATAGTTTTAACCTCTGCAGAGTGTAGCACACTTTACCCATAAGCCTAGTGGTACTTTTGCGTCATAGCTCTTCCTTTGGAGCCCAGACCAAGTAACGGTACAAAGCGATTCATTAGTTCCTTCTGTTAACACCGATACCCCCTCTAAGATTTCGACATCTCGGGTCCCCCTCTTGAGCTAATGGACCGCAGCCCGATCTTTTCAAAGTAAAGTGTGTTAACAGTTTACCCTAACTGCTAAGCCAGGACTAGCACATGTTGGCCGACATGCTAGAGCTAGCACTTATGGTTGCGCTTGTATGGTTTGGCCAGATAAGCACACGTCAAGGGTTATTAGACCAAGGTGACCACCTCCACCACAATCCTCATTCTACAAAACCACGAGACTTGCCACCTTTAATCAACACACGCCACGTAGGTTTTAGTTGATTAGGTCATGAAAGTAACTCAACACTTCCAATCATACCAAGTCACAAGAGTAATTAATGAATAACCTATCAACTAATAACCCACGAGTACAAGCAACTATGCACAAGGATAGGTTAGAAAATACTAAGGCAGTAATAAATCGCTAAATTCACAGGGTAGATGACTCAGTGTGAATAAATAGGATTCTAACCATTTCCATCATTTCATGCATTAGAAAAGTAAATAAAACAATTAACGGGTGAGTTTTGCAAAATAGGAGAGTAATATGCAATCTATCTTGCCTTGATAGTACTCCGGGTCTTGTGATCCTCCTTCGAACTGCTCCTGAAAAGTCCCGGACAGCGTGAACATGGACGATATACACGTAGATGCAAATGTATAAGAACAGAAAAATCATCAACTGAACATGCACCTCAATAAAATATATAAAATTATAGGCTATTTATGTGATTTAATGGCTCTAGAATCATCCAACTTGGAGTTCGGATGCTCCCTAAACAATTTTTAGAAGTTTGGAGAAAATCAAAAAATTTGGAAAATAATAAACCGATTTTTATTTCGGTTAACCTAACAAAAACCAAGCGGACCGAATGGTTCGGGGCGGGCGGGCTGCGCAGTGCGGGTGGGGCGACATGTGGTGGCACCGAAGTGGCGGGCGCAGCGCACGGCGGTGGCGGGGACGCTGTTTTGTCACAGTGGCAGGGATTGTGTGGTGATGGAGGCGGAGGGGGTGGGCGACACGTGTCGCACGGCGACTGGGAGACGGCGGCGACGAATCACGTGCGGATGCGTGGCGGTGGTGGGGTAGCGCGTGCGCGTGCGGGCATGGTTGAGGCAGCGGCGGGTTGGGGACACGTGGCGGCAGGCGGTTGGGCGGTGGGAAACGCGCGGAGGGGCACACTGGGCGAGGCTGCCGGTGGTGAGGCGGCGCGGCCAAACTTCGACGAGCTTTTTCTCACGCGTTCCTCCACCAAAACCGATGATCCAGGTATCCATCTTGATCGTCTCGACGAGCTCTACACCATAGAGGCATCTACACTCAGATTTGGGCATGGAACAGAGAGATCTACCTCAAAATCACTTCGGGGATAGGGTTCTCGACAGCTAGGGTTTTGATCTGCGGTTTTCACGAGTTGTGGAGTTGAGGGGGTCTTGGGGTATATTTTATATTGTGGTGGTCAACCTAGGTGAAAGAGGATCCTAAGGCCTAGAGGGGGGGTGAATAGGCAATTTTAATTTCTTTACTTAAATTATTCTTAATTAAGCAACAAGTTAAGAATGACCCAATCCTAGTTGCAAGTCAAGTAAGCGGAAGCTATAAATAAATCACAAAGCAACTATGACATGGCATTCAAAAGAACACAAGCAATGCGAGAGAGTAAATGCGGAAATTAAATGAGAGAGTGACACGGTGTTTGTTTGACCGAAGTTCGGAGCCGCAACTCCTACTCTCCGTTGAGGCTACCCCTTGCGCACAAGGACCGGCTCGCTCTCGAGCCTACCGCCTCACTCACTCCCGGTAGTCGTTCCGCCACTCCGGCGAGGTGGACTCCGTCACCCGTACACCGACTCGAGAGTAGCCACACGCCAAGGCCTACTCCCAAGCCCTCGCCTCCACGAAGGATATCTTCAAAAGTAACAAGCCCGAAGCGCCCCGATCATGCCGGATCGAAGAACTTCCATGAAGCTCGGTATTGGGGTTTGATGGATTGTGGCTTTCGATGATTTTGTGGGTGGAGGAATGGCTCTAGAACACCTAATTGATGAGCTATGAATGTGGTAGGTGAAGTGGAGCAGCAAACCTCAAAGTAGCCAGCCACTAGATAGGTATTTATATCCCCTAGAGCAAAACTAGCCGTTGCCCCTCGGAAGAGGACAAAAAGACTAGCCGTTACACTCTACGGACGCCGTCCGACGGGCTCGGACGCCGTCCGACAGAGCGTCATCGCTCAAAAAAAAAGAGCTGATCGGACGCCGTCCGTAACTACGGACGCCGTCCGGATGATAATCGTTGGAAAAAAGGCTAACCGGACGGCCCCAGACGCCGTCCGACCAGAAAGGGCCTCGGTTTTAACTCGACGGACGCCGTCCGGTAACTACGGACGCCGTCCGACAAAGGTGGCGATAAAGGACCGGACGCCCCTCGGCGCCGTCCGACAGCGAAAGCCGAAATTGAACTTTATCGGACGCCGTCCGGTAACTACGGACGCCGTCCGACGGCGAGTATCTTGTTTTGGTGTTTGGTGGTCGGACGCCGTCGCTTTTCGAGACGCCGTCCGACAGAGAGGAATTTTTCGAGCTAAAAATTTGTGGGGGAATTTAGGTGGGTTTCTCTCTCTCTAGAAATCTCACAAGGATATATATGGGTATTTTTAGAAGTGGTGGACTACGAACCGAGTTTTCGAGAATTCGCAAAGATCGGCATAGTCCGAGATATTGAACCCTTTTGAAATCCGACGAAAAACAAGAAATAAACCTAACTACTCCTAATTTATCGTGACCTCTTCTCTCCTTGGTCACGCATTTGAAATCTTGGAGCAGCTCAGAAAATTGTCGACACTTCAAATTAGGGTTTATAAAAATCACCGAGTCTTCGCCAGGGTTCCGAGAAGTCCAAAAACCCCCTAGCCCTTTATATTAATTAATTTTATCATCAATGCCACTAATAAAAATTAGGGCTCAACGATGCTCACACTAGGTCAGGGACTTAGTGGGTAGAATTTGAATTGGGCAAAAATTCTAATCCGAGTAGGTTTAAGTCTCTCCTAAATTGGGAAATTTCACAAATCCAACAATTTTAACTTGGGCTTCTAGCTTCGGATAGGTTTGGGCCTCTAGAATCTATCCTGCAAGTTTGGTCTTGGTTCTCACACGTTTGGCCATCATTTCATGGGTTTGACGACCTCCCAGCAGAATGGCAACACTCTATGGAATAACGAGCTAGACTTGGGCTTTGGACTTGAAATTTTGAGGGTGGCTACAAGATGGCTCCTAAGATTTATTGGAATTTTTTCTAGAATTTTCCTAAAAGGTTTTCTAGGATTTTGGCTTAAACTTAATTTAAAATAGTTTAAACTAGGGTTTTGTATATAATAATTCCCTTTTATTTTATTTTTGGCATTGTGAAAATACAAGTTGTCGACGGTTGAGATATCGATTTCAAGTCAACTAAGGTTCTTGAAAAAGAGAGATAGAAGACACGCCGAACAACACGAACAACAATCAACGAGAAACAGGGAGACACGAGGTTTTTATTCTGGTTCAGGCCTCTCGAAGAGATAATAGCCCTACGTCCAACCTTTCTTATATATCAGAGATGATTACAAGAGGATGCTTGACGAGATGGACGGATCTCGGCGAGATTATGTGTGTACAGGAAAGCAATACGCGATGATGTGCTAGGTATCGATCTTCTGGCGTAAGATCAGGTGCCTGATGAGATCTTCGATGCCCCCTAAACGCCGTAGGGGCTTGGTTTATATAGTGTTGAGCAACCGACCTACTGGGAGATAATCGGGTCGGGCTAACTACGAGACCGTAACGAACTCGTACCATGCCAAATACTCCCTACGGTAGATAAGGTATACTCCAATTCTTGAGGATCACAACGTCTGCTCCAATCCGGGAAACTACGTCCGGGTATTCACGTAGTCGTGCAGAACTCTTGTTCGAGTCGGACTCAAACACGAAGTCCTGGGTGCCACGGATCACACCAATCAGAAGGCTGTTCGGTACGACGCACATGGGCCTGATAGAACCTTCCAGGGAGCAGGCCCTAGGAGGTTGTTCAATCAGGTCGTCAGGGAGTGGGCCATGGCAATGAGCCGTGATTTTATCCCCGACACAAGTGACATACGACAAAATAGAGGATGTCACAAGAGATTGGCAAGGGAGAAGAAGAGGAGGAGAAGACGGTGGCGCTGCGAAGCTCTCCACAGACAGCGTGACGCACAGCCACAGGTTGAACAATGTTGCTGGTTCACTGTTCTGTAGCGGTCCAACCCTAGTACAGTTTTAGGCAAGCGACAATAAATGTTAGGATTAATCTTAGGACTAATCTAGTCTGTACGGGCATTAAAGAAACGGGTTCTAACTCGTATTGAGCTTATCTCTAAAGGAGTCCTGATTGGGGACGCCAATTCTACTCCTAATAGGTTTCGGCCCCCCTAGGTCAGGGCACACACTATATAAAGGGAGGCAGGGGCGCGGCATTGAGACATCACCTGAGCTAATTACGATCTAATTGCGTCGTTAGCCCTAACCTCCTCAAAACCCCAACCCCGATCTCGTGGGATCGTGCCGGAGCTTCTGGGAAGGCCGTCTACCGCTGTCTGCGCCATCCAGGAGCCAGACGGAGTTGGATCGAGGAGCCGCTGTTCGGTACGTGCTACTTCCGTACGTCTCCCTGCGCATCGATGTTCGCCGAGCTAACGAGATGGCAACATCGAGCAACACCCTCAATGGTGATTTACCGATCTATGTTCCGCATTACTGTTCGTGTTCATGCACTTGGTTAACCCTAATTGTTGTTAGGTAAACCTAACAGTAAACACTAGCACTGTACTGCCGCTGCATTGTTGCACGGTCTAAATTGGGCTAGCGTTGGTAATGTTGTTAGAGCATCCCCAACAGTCTCTTTATATCTCCACTTCAAAATATTATTGGCGTCCCCTCCCTCCCTCCCTCCCTCCAAATTAATTCACAATTTACACTACCCTCTATTCCTTTCCTCCAGCATTTCTTCTATATCAGCCATTGAGAGAGACTGCAGGGGATGCTTTTTGTATCCAGTCTTTTGCTATCATTTCTTTTCTTACAATCGGACGACACAAACACACCTTAAAGGACAGAAATTTTACCTAATGGAATGCTTCCAAGAATTCTGAGGTTTACTTGAAGTAATTCTAGATTTGTTTAAAAAAGAAACAAATGGCTGTCCTTGTCTCTTGCCATCAACGGTACACAACATGCAGAAGTATTTTAGTAGTCAAGTAGGCACTTAATTGATCTTGCCCTTGATATGACTGGGAAGTAGTTTCACTTCGTTATTGATATCAGACATCGTTTCATCTCTCCCATGCAGAGTACAATCTTCCCATCCACGCCCGACGGACAGGCAGAAAAACCTGAGAGAGGAGAGGTGCCGGATGCCAAGCTCAACACTGCCATATGCAGAACGCGCTCTATCAGCATGGAATCCAAGGTGAAGGTTCTCGAGCCTCGGCGCTGCTCCTTGTTCAAACCTCAAACCAGGTCCAAATTATATTCCGGAAGTACAGATGCGTTAAACACGAGAATCCACTGTGACTCATCTGCAGTCCATCTTTGGGGATTTGATTCACAGTCAGTTTGAGGTCAAGAAGTGCATGTAACTCTTCGAGCATATGAAGATCTTCCCTTTCCATTCGTTCGACACTGAACTCCAAGTAGGTGAGCTCGGAGAGGGAGGGGTTAATCCACCTTGGAAACCTGGAAAACCAGCCTTCAAGGCCTTCCAAGACGAACTTTTGGAGGCGCCGAGGATAACACCATGACTCCGCGAAGCAGTCTATATCACCATGATTGGATTCGTTGGAGATGTGAACACACCGAAACCGAAGGTTACTGTACCCCAGATCACACAGGGACGACATCAAAGTGTTCATCTGAATTCTTGAATCGCTACTCTGCGAACGCAGGAAGGAGTTAAAACATATTCGAAGAACCCTCAGCTGCGTCAGTTTTTGCCCAAAGTTTAGAGAAGTATGGCAGCCATCAAGCTCCCATAGCTCTTGGAGAGCTTCCATGTAGCCAAACCCATCTGGCAGTATGAGCCTATCGCCAACCAGACGCATCAAGCGTTTGAGCTGAATGATAGCTTCTGGCAATACTCTTATTTGAGTTCCCCTTAGATCAAGGGTCTGCAAAAGCTTTCCAGCTTGGACTGGCAGCTTGTAAATATATGTCTTCCGGAGCCCCAGATATCTCAGATGGAATAACCTCCCAATAATGTTCCCAAGACCATCGTTCTGCAAATAAAGAATGCCCTCTAGATCTAACACTCGAAGTGCCTTCAGATCCAAAGGAGGGGGCATCCATCTAATATCGAAGAGACAGAATGAACGAAGATGGGACAAATCTATTGTTCCTGGTGTTATTTTTCCTGCGTGTTCAATCTTGCTCCCACTAATTGTGAGCCTGCGCATCTTGCCATGCCGAGATGAGGTATCCTGGCAATCCAACATGGACAAAAAAATTTCTTCAATTGACCGAGAGACAATAAAGTCAAGCAGACAAGCACTATATCATGAACTCGATATCCTCCTGCTTCATCATTGTATTCCATTTGTATCGGTTGTATCAAATTCCTATTTATAAGCTCGTTGAAGTAACTCCTTCCTACTTCCGCCAAAGTATAGCCTTGTTTTGGAGCAATAAAACCTTCAGCTATCCACCTCCACACTAAGGAATCTCTCTCAATCATGTAGTCCTCCGGAAACATGCCAAGATATAACAAGCTAGTCTTTAAATTATGGGGTAGATCGCTGTAACTCAGAGCCAATATCTTATCCATCACTTGAAGTTCTCTATCTTTTTCATCAACAGAACGGATGGAATTCAGCACTCTCTTCCATTCTTCCTCTGTTCTTGGTTTGCTAGCTAACAGGCTAGCTAAAGTAACTATGGCCAATGGCAAGCCATCACATTTATGCAGTATTTCGTTGATAATCTCCTCCAACTGACGAGGGACTTTGTCCTCAGCATTGAAAGTCCTCTTTAGAAAGAGGACTGCTACGGTGTTTGCGAGGTACCTAGAGGTACCTCAGATGGAACAAAGGTGAACCGTTGATCGCCGAAGGGCATCCATAGTAGTGGGAATTTTATAACCGGTGGCAGTTGGGTAATTACGTGGGGATTAGTTGGGTAATCGTCTATCTGTTTCACGTGATCTAATCTATCCAAAACTCAACCTTGAATGTAAATCTGGCGTCGAACGCGACCTCTGGACGCCGGCGGTCGATCTGCGCGGCGATTGAGCCTTCGGACGCCGGCGGTCGATTTGCGTGGCTGTCGATCAGCTACCTTAGCTGCCGTCTCGTCGGGTGGTCGCTGACAATCAAGAAGCAACTTCCACCCTCTTAACCATCGGAGATCGTCGCATCCTCAACCACCTGCGACCACCGCCGGCGCCCCTCACAGTGGGTGCGGCCTCCCTACGGGCACCGATGGTGCGCACGGTGTGGCGGAGGGTACGGTAATATGCGAGCTACACAACGGGTTTGATTCGGATTCGGGTATCCGGAAGTTTAAACCTTTCGGGTATCCGAAAACATGATAGACAGAGCCTAATAAGGCAACAAGCCAACAAGTGACAAGCCTAATCCTAGCCGTTCCTTTCCCACTCCTTCCCCCATGCCGCATCCCATCGCCTTCATTCCCCTGCTCGCCTTTGCCTCCCCTCAGTTCCCTGCCGCCCATCGGTTCCCTTCCGTGCCCCTCTGCCTCAGCGCCACCCCTCCACCGAGCCTGGCTCCGTCCCTTTGCCCAACGCCGCCTCTCCGCTAGTGAGCCCCCTTCTCTCCAAGGACATCCGGATAAACATCGTGCTCGGGACGGCCAAAGGTTCAGTAAACAACTAAACATCGTGTTTAGGGGTGAAAACGGGTCGAGTTACACCCGACCCGTATCTTTTCCGTTGTAGTTTTTGCGAAAAAAGGGTTCGAATATAGGTCGGATATAGTTCGAGGATTCGAGCAATGCCCGGACAAGTACCTGATATATCGAATCAGGTACTAGTACCTAGGTTATTTTTAAAAGAAAGAAGTCCACTTTACCCCCTTCAAATATTGCAAAAGTTCGGTTTTGTCTCCTAAACTCTAAAATCGGGCGTCCAACCTTCCTCAACTATCAAAACTGGTCAAATTACCCCCTTCAACCAAATCCACCATGGTTTTGGATGACATGTCATCCTAGTCAGCATTTTTTCTACAAAATAAATTCACAAAATTTAATAAATTGTATAAAATCATAGGAAGCTCAATAAAATCATATAAAAATACCACAAACAATAAGAAAAATACATAGAATCCAAATATTCAATAAACATATAATGTTTGTATATGTACTTGTCGGCGATAAAATCACGGTCTATTGCCATGGCCTACTCCCTGACAGCCCAATCGAACAACCTACTAGGGCCCAGCTCCCTGGAAGGTTCTATCAGGCCCATGTGCATCTGCCAACGACTTCTTGGTCGACGCAGTGCATCTTGACCTTGAATTCGTGTTTGGGTCCGACTCGAACAAAGTTCTGCAAGGCTACGTGAAGACCCGGACGTGGTTTCCCGGATTGGAATAGAAGTCGTGATCCCCAAGAATTGGAGTATACCTTATCCAGTGTTAGCCTAAACGCTACACGGTACACGGTCGGCAGAGTCTCGTGTAGCGTGTAGACCGTGTACACGCCGTGTACACGGGATTACACGGATTACACGTTTTTGTACTTTTTAATTAAAATACAAATTAAAAAACATGTATATGCCTAGAAAACTATACTGACAAGTGGCATAGATGAATAATATATTTCCAAGATTACACGTGCATTGTAGATTTGTAGTTCACATATAAAAAAATGATTCCAAGTAGTGCAAGTATGCAACAAATGTATCCTCAAGTTGTATGTCACATCTCCTATAGCCTAGACGCCACGCTACACGCTGAAAAATGCCGTGTACGCCATTTTTTTGCCGTGTCGTGTAGGCCGACTAGGCCGTGTAATTCCGTGTAATTCCGTGTAGCGTGTAATACACCGTTTATGTGCTAAACAACATAGTAACCCATCGTGTACCGTGTACACGGTCGTGTACACGGCCGTGTAGACCGTGTAGGCGAACACTGACCTTATCTACCTCGGGATAGATTTGGCATGTACCGAGTTCGTTACGATCTCGTAGTTAGCCCGGCCCGATTATCCCTTGGTAGGTCGGTTGCTCAATACTATATAAACAAGGCCCCTACGGCGTGTAGAGGGCACGAGTTTACGCATCGAATACAGGCCAAGAGTCTTCGCATTGTCGCATATTGCTTCTAAGACAACCATAATCTCGTCGAGACTTGTTCGTCTCGCCGAGTTCCACCTTGTAATTCTCTTTGATATAAAGAAAGGCTGGACGTAGGGCTATTATCTCTCCTGAGAGGCCTGAACCAGGATAAAAACCCCTGTCTCCCTGTTGCTCGTTGATCGCTGTTCGTTCTGCTCGGCAAGTCTTCCGTCTCTCTTTTTCAAGAACCTTAGTTGACTTGAGATCGATATCTCAACCGTCGACAGTTGGCGCCGACCGTGGGGACCTGATGAGGACATCACAAGCAATGATACAAACGTGCATGCTACTTCCACTACGGCCGCTACATTGATTACAGCCACTACGTCGACTACGTCCACTATGTTGCCGAAAGAACGAGAAGAACGACAAGTGGGCTTGAATCCTTTGGCCAATCCATTCAAGGCATCAATGCGGGATGTTAAGCACTCCAACTTCAAGCCCCAAGACCATCACCCACGGCCACGGAGTCCCAACTACAAGCCCCACTCTCCCGGAGGCCCGGTTCGCCCGTCTGCGCATAGCACAACTTCAAACGAACGCCCAGGCCACATACAAACTCCAATTTCGACGTTCTACCACTCCACCGAAAGCTTAGGAGATAAGCTTTCCAATGCATCTGGTCCCACTGCAAAATTCCTTCGGAATCATCGGGAATCGTCGAAACAATCAAGCGGGCCAAATCTGCCGGGTGCTGCGTCACCTCAATTTTGGGCCCAAGGCCCATGTAACCTTAGGGCTGCGTGGGGGTGCGTGCCACCATGGCTTCCACGCCCCCTCTGGTCGCCGTACGTCTTCTACTTATGGCCGCCGCCCCTCTTCTTCGTCCCTGGGTTTTGTTTAGTCTAGTTTTCCACGTGTGTGTTGAAACAGCCTCGATTTCGCTTGTGTCGACTAGACCAACCGTATCGAGTTCGAAACCCCAACTCTTGTGTGCTTATTCATATTTGCAAGTTCAGATTGCTTTTACCTTTGTTCTTGCTTGTTCTTGGTTGCTCGCGAGAGCAGATCTTCGTGATCGGTCGATCGTGTTTCCGGCACGGTTGATAACGCTTTGTTGTGGTGGTTTAGCGATCGTCGGGTCTTCCAGTCACCTTCGTGGTTGGTAGCCGGATCGTTCAGGTCGCCGTGACACCAAACCGTACTTATCCATCTCACCAGAAGATCGGGCCGCCTCCGTGTCCCCATCAGGACCTGGTAGATCAAGTTTGCTCAAGCATGCCGAACTCTGTCAGCGACCAGGAGATTCTTCCTGAGGACTACGACTTTGAAGGGCAGGATGTCTCTTCCCCTGCCAGGTCAGATCGATCCTATCGACCTCGATTGATGTCTATATCTGAGACAGAGGTCTCCGGATACGCTCCGGAGACGGTTTCAGATCACACTCCCGTCATCGACGATGAATACGGAACCGACGATCTATACGATGGTCTAGATCTCTCGGACTCCAAGACCATGTCGGTCGATTCTTCCTGTGGAGACACAGTGATGACACCGTCTGGTGCGCCTTCGCACGGCCATCGCAGCATCAACATGGCCGGCGCGGGAACTTCAGAGAATCTTGCGCAAGCCGCGGCGGCGAAGAGATCGAGCATGTCGATTCCGCTCGACGACCAGATGAGGCTGCGATGGCTGCTCGCGAACAGGAAGTTGTTCGCCGTAGTCTGGATGCCTCAATCAACAGAACCTTGGCGCAGTTTCGTGATCGGCGCAAGCGTCAGCGACGCGACCCACCTCGCGTACCTGCACCAAGCCCCCCGGCAGAAGTTCAGCCTGCTCAGGACGAATCCCCGCGTAACGGACCACGGTGGGCAAGATCACGGGCGCCTCGAGATCGAGGACCCCTCGGCGAGTCGGAGCGACTTCAAGCCATGGCTTCGGTAATAAGATCCACCAACCAGGCTGGCCTCGCTCGTATGGGCGATGCTGTCGCTACTCACCTAGAACGGATGGCCGAGGGCCTTAAGTCCATGGGTGAAGCCAACACCTCCTCCGAACAACGCAGTCAACCTGCCCGGAGAGATTCATAAAGCGAGCACTCAGACAGATCGCGTGACCATCGCCACCGTCGGAGGTCGACTCGTCACGAACAGGATACCCGTGAACGACGATGCTCACTGAGCCCTCGTGGTCATCGTGACCATAGGAGCAAACGTGCACGCGACGATCACGGAAGACCCCCTCGGAATGAGCGCGTCGTCGCGACCACGAGGAAGGAGCGCGGAGGATTGTCTCGGAGGGAGTTCCTCCAGGCGGAGTCTTCCCGTTCAGCTAGAGTTCTCCGGGTAATAGGACCAACTAGGTTCTACTGGGGAAGGCGGCCGGTCTTATGCCTTGGGCTGTAAAGCTTTCTCTGACGAGCTTCGCGCCGTCCGGTAGCCCTCTAAATTCAAGCCCGGTCACATGGAGAGGTACAATGGGACCCAAAACCCATAGGAGTTCCTTTCCATCCACGCTACTGCCATCGTGGCAGCCGGCGGTGACGAGCTAGTCATGGCTAATTACCTCCCGACCGTGCTTGATGGCGCTGCTCGGACGTGGCTGTTCAATCAGCAAGAAGGTTCCATCTGCTCGTGGGACCAGCTTTGTGACGCTCTGATTGCTAATTTCCAGAGCTGTTACGTGCGTCTGGACAAGAAGGATGATCTACACCAGATGATCCAAATGAACGGGGAGACCCTTCGCAACTTCGTGAAGCGTTTCATCAAGATCCGCAACACGATCCCGAACATCTCGGATGAGTCTGTTGTCCGCGCCTTTAAAAACGGAGTCCGCGACGAGCGGCTCACCCAGGATCTCGAGATCAATAAGACCTAAACCGCCAACGACCTGTTCAAGGCGGCTGATCGCTATGCCAATGCGGCAGAGCGCGTTCAATGCAAGAAGGCGTTCGACCAAGGGCTTTGAAGGCGGACGACCTCGTTCTGCGCCTTTGTTCATCCAAGTATCTCGGGCTGTCATGTAAAGTTCAATCCAATAAGGAGTGAATTTTCGCGGCCCCCTGTTGCCCTTTTCACTTCTTGTCTTCTCAGACTACTTCCTCTCTGGTAACACTTGATGGCTGCTCGGTCTTGCGAACACTTGGCACCACGATCTTCAGGTTTTCCGCCGTATCTAGTATCAACAAGTTCCTAAATTCAGGGTTGCGTAAAACGGCTTTTCGCCTCGCGGTTAAGTCTGCTCTCGTAAGCCCTCCGGGGCAGAGACACTTACCGCTTATGGCACAACCACTTGGTGAAGGCTGCTCTCGTAAGCCCTCCGCGGCAGAGGCACTCTCCTTGTTCGGTTACTTTCGGAATCGCCTAATTTACGTTAACGAGCAGTTCCTGGAACGAGTCGATCAGGATACGGGTGTCGCTCTTTCTCTCTACGCATGTGCTCGAATTCGCAATCTTAGGTTTTCGAGCATCGTCCGTACCGGGGGCTAGGGTGTCGCTCTTTCTCTTGTGCACCTGTTCGAGTTCGCAAACTCAGGTTTTCGATCAGATGCACAACGGGGGCTGGGAGTTAGGCTAAGCATTCTACCTGTTTTCTTTAAAACTTTCTAGCGCTGTCGTGCCTTTGCTCTTAGTTTCCTGTTCGTTCTTGTCTTTTACTGCTCTTTTTTTGCAGAAAAAGGTAAGTCTTTATTGTAGAAAAAGTAAGTCTTTATTGCATTACCAAAATTTTACAGGTACGAGGAGTACAACCCTACTTCTACTTTGAAGCAAGCTGCTCCTTCAGTGCCTCGTTCTCCACCTTGAGGCGCAGGACTTCCCCTTGCGGTTTGAAGCCTTCTCTGGCCTCAGCTCGGAGACGATCAGTTTCCTCCTTGCTGAGCCGAGCCTGACCCGCTGCTTCTGCACGGAGAGCCTCGACCTCTTCGGTCTTGGCGCGCAGCTGCTCGGTCAGAACCTCGCTCTGACTAGCTCGCTGCTCGGCGGTTTTGAGCTGCTCGCCCAGCTCCTTGACCTTGTCCTCCGCGGTGCTCGCCCTTGCGGCCAGCTCGCGCGTCTCCTCGGCCTCCTCCTGTGAAGCCCACAGGGTGGAGATCATCTATTGGAGAGCCGGGGAAGCCTGCCTCTCCTCGGTCGGTGGGCCTTGACTTACGCACCTTCGCCCAAATGGCTCGGCTTTTCTTTGGTGAGGGCTGCCTCGAATACCGCCATCACGGCGCTGCACTCCACGGTGATGCCGTCCGCGAGCTCCTCTATGGTGCCCTTCATGAACTGAAAGAGAGAATACCAAGTTAAGATTTGGGCAGTTGCTGCCCGAACGAACAAAGTCCGGTTTCGAAACTCACCTCTCCAAGACGGCGCTTCAGACCCCGGCGCAGGCGATCCTCAAGGCCGTGGGTCACGAAGCCTCTTCTGTTCGGGATGAGACCCACGCGGCGATCTCTCTGCTTCGTCTCCCCCGTACGAGAGCGCGTCCGCTTGTGAGCGGGGAGGACCTCCCCTTCCTTTATCTCCTCCATCTGTTCGTCCTCGGGCAAGACAGGAGGCGTTGGAGCATCCATGGACAGGGCGACCTGCTCGCCCTGCTCATGGCCTTCCACTTCTTCTCTGGGAGAAGCGGCGCCGCCGCCGCCGCCGATCTCTTGTCGTCCCCGGCGGCGAGGACATCTTCACCTTTCGTCGGAGCGGCCGTCGCCACAGGGACGATTTGCCCCTGCGACGAAGTGCTCTGCTGGACCGCCTGCTCGGTCCCGCCTTGGGCAGCTGGCAGAGCCAAGACCTTGGCTCCGCTCGCCGTAGCGCCGCGCTCCTCTTCTTGGGCCTCCAGCCTATTAATCGCGCTCCTCAGGGTGTCGATCCTGTCGCTGGAGACGGACGGGAGCGCAGACCACTCTGCCAGCTTGTCCTTCAGCGCGAGCAGCCTCGTTGTCCGCGGAGCACCGTGCAGGTGCTCGGGCAGCAAGGACCGCTCAATCGCCGCGAACACGTAGTCTGCGTCGACCTCCTCCTAGGCAGCTGATGAAAAAAGTGATAGGTTTAGTCCGAGCGCGGTTTGGTACATTGTAAAGGGAACAGCCTTGCTACAACTTACTAGCCGTAGGGAACGTGACCTTCTTCTTCGCTTCTTTGTGGAGCCTGCGCTTCTTGCTCGGGGGCTCCTCGGCTTCTTCGCCTTGGCCTCCAGGAGCTTGTGGCGACAAGCTCAGCTCCTTGGTGAGCTGAGCACTCTTCTAGCGCAACGCAAGAAGCTTTTCTTTGCGCGCTGCCTCCTTCTCGAGCCTCCTTTGCTCGGCGACCTGTTGCAGCCGTTCCATGTAGCCCGGGTGAGCCCGCGCATAGCGCTTAAGCCAAAGGGTCATGACCCTTACCTCTTCGTCGCTTTGCTCGATAAGGAGAGAGGGGCTTGGTCTTTTCCCGCTTGGCTGGCCACGCGCTCGCTTGGTCTGCTCGGCGCGCTTCATCGCCGTGGGCGGCTTCCTTGAAGGTTGGCGACCGCCATGACGCATTGAGCTCCGCGTCGGTGCGGCGGCCACCGTGGGCTTCTCGGCCACTTTGGCCTTGCCTTTCCTCGCTCCCTCAGAGTCGGAGAGCTCCTCTACGATCCCTCCAAGGATCAGTTGGTCCTCCTGCTTGTTCGGGAGGTGAATGTTAGCAAATTACAACAAGTGCAAATCTAGCAACACATGCGGGGTTTAAGTGACCTACCTCGTCTGTGCGGACGAGCACGTTGCGTGGACAAGTGTAGGCCATCTCGCCGGTGACCTCGCCGTCCTTCTTGGCAGCCTTCAGCATGGAATCGACCTGCTCGGTCACCCATGCGTCGGTTGGCTTCTCTGCCCGAGCAGAAAAAGCTGTTAGTCCCTGTTCGGATGAATCATCAAAGAGTGGCTAAGTATTTGAGCAACTTACCCATGCTCTCCCTGGTGATGTCTTCCCATCCTTCTATCTTGTAGAAAGGATAGGACCTTCTCTGCAGCGGACAGATCCTGTTCGCCATGAAGTCATGGATGATCTCCCTGCCCGTGAGCCCGAGGCCCACGAGGGAATCGATCTTCCGCGTCAAGTACCAGTCCTCGTCGGATAGCTCCGGCCGAGGCATTGGTGTTCCCTTTGCCGGCGCCTTCCCGGTGAAGAAGAGCTTGTTGTCGCCGCTCCTCTTGGTGTAGAACCACCTCATCCACCACGCGCCCATCGAGTCGAGCAGTGGTGGACGAGGGTAAGGCGCGTCGTCGGCAGTGGCCTAGAGCTTGAGGTAGTAGCACCCAAGCGCTGAAGCGGCGGAGCTGCTCCTCGTCGCCGTGTAGTAGTGGAGGAACAACCCCACTGGCGGATCGATTCTCAGATAGCCTTCGCACAGATGTGCGAATACGGCCATCTGGAGGATGGAGTTCGGATTGAGGCTCGCTACCTCCAATCCGCTGATGTTGAAGAAGGCCTCCACGAAGTCGCTCTCGGGAGACCTCAGCGAGCAGTCTGAAGCTGCTGAAGTTGACGAACTCGTCCTCGAGCGGCTCCAGAGTTTCCTCCTCCCCGGGTAGCCTCCAGCTACCGGTGTCGATGTGGCCCTCTTCCTCCCAAATATTTAAGTCCTCCTCGGTCATGCTAGTGTCTGAGAATTTGGCCATGGCAATCCCCAGGTTTGGACGGGCAGGGTTTGGGTGGAGTTCTGTCGTTTGATGCTGAGCGCGGTTGGAATTAGGGCTTGGGAAGGAGAGGCGTGAGAGCAAAAGTGGCAAGCCGCGAGTGGCTTGGGAGCTTTTTATAGCCCTAACCGAACAGCTCTACAATGGTTCTTTGCCACTAAACGGCTAGTTTTTACCGCAACGGCTAAGTAAAAACGGTCGTCTGTTTTCACTGCCCAGCGCAAGTTACCGTTGAGATTTACCAACGGCTACTTTTTTCGGCGTCCGCTACCGAGGGTCTTTCTGCTCGGATAGATGTGTTTTTACATTCGCTCGACGCAATGTAGCTTTCGGCCAGATCGGGTTTGTTCGATCTCAGACATGTTCTGTTCGGAAGAACCGTAACCTGTTCGATCAATTGTTGCATATCCTTGTAGCAGCATAGTTTCCCTCTTCGTGACTTTGAGTCTCAAGAGGAAGACCCCACTCTAGTGAGTCCTTCCACTTGAGTCTCGGGGGCTAGCTGTCGGGGATAAAATCACGGCCCATTGCCATGGCCCACTCCCTGACAGCCCAATCGAGCAGCCTACCAGGGCCCAGCTCCCTGGAAGGTTCTATCAGGCCCATGTGCATCCTGCCGAACAACTTCCTGGTTGGCACGGTGCGTAACGGCCTAGGATTCGTGTTTGAGTCCGACTCGAACAAAGTTCTGCACGGCTACGTGAAGACCCGGACGTGGTTTCCCGGATTGGAATAGAAGTCGTGATCCCCAAGAATTGGAGTATACCTTATCTACCTCGGGATAGATTTGGCATGTACCGAGTTCGTTACGATCTCGTAGTTAGCCCGACAAGATTATCCCTTGGTAGGTCGGTTGCTGTTGACACGAAAAGTTAGCTTCTCGCGAACACATGTGCTGAAGCGTCAACTCTGTGGTTGCGTCGCAACAAGAAAACCAAGCGTGCCAGTCAATTTGACCTGTAAATTGACAAGGAGGAAATCGTCAGTAATATAGTCCTAATCGGCTTTATAAATAGCCAGATCAGGTTTTCTATAATCGGCTTTAATATATCCGATTATAGGTTCTATCGGCTTAATGTCCGATAGAGCGAGTAAATACGGATTAACAATTAAATTCGAATCTTGTACGTCTTTTTGGTATTTTTAATATATATTAGCATTAAATCTTCATATCAGTGCATCAGATCAAATCAAGAAGTAGATTAAATAGATTGGTCAAGCCAAGACAGTATCCAGATCCAAATCTAGTTATAAACTACTAAACCAACGCAAAGACTCAAAGGCTAATATTCGATAGATGCAATACTAATCGGAAAATACTTTCAGGTGCAGAATCCTAAACAAGGCATACACAAGATCGATTAAACGAGACAGTTGCATACATCGAATTCGGGAAAAAGCACGTGTAACATCTGATAATCAGCATTGCAGGATAAACACATATTATAGATCGAATACATCGAGACATTGTAATATGCGAGAACACATCAAAGATAGGGAAATCCCGAGATAGTCTGACATGCTTTGTATACATGAGATCAATATGATGCAGCCATGCATACGGGTTACAAGAAGAGAATCGATTATCCCATCGAGATAGCTCTACCTGCGAGTTGAAGCCTTTCGACGAGGTCGATCGGATTCGAGAAAAGTGTTTTGTGTGTTGAGTGTTAGATGTTTATTCTCAAGACTTAAGGTCCTATTTATAGTATTACAAAGTCGATACCGATACGA
The DNA here is from genome assembly GCA_036346415.1 of Raddia guianensis. NCBI lineage: Eukaryota > Viridiplantae > Streptophyta > Magnoliopsida > Poales > Poaceae > Raddia > Raddia guianensis. The sequence goes on from CM070544.1 coordinate 32,402,436, forward strand.
CCTAATTTACCGCGACGCGCTTCTGATCACATCGTACTTCTTCCGAAGTCTCACAAGTATCGGTATTCCGCCTTTCTTCTTTGCCGATAAAACCCATTTCCGATTTGGCCCAACAAACCCATCATATTCTGCCTTTTCTGAACATCCGATTATCTGCCAAATTTGGGTGTCAATATATGCCCCTAAGTTTGGCAATGAATACTTCATTAGCCGAACTTCCCAAGTAAAAATCGGATTTACTATATTGGAATATTTCATATTTCTACCCTGTAACTCCTCGCTTTCGGCTCATTTGTAGAACACGTGTCAGCCCAGCAGACAATATGGGCCGAAACTGTAACGCCGAGAAGCGCGGTAAAACCCTAGTTTTTACCACGGCTATAAATAGCGCACCATTCGCCGTCACTTTCACGCTCTCCTACTGCGAACGGCTCGATCGAATTTTGAGCCCTCGGCGGTCGGTATATGACCAATTCTCCCCCAACTCTCAATCGGCATCATGTCTCAGGTACTAATTCGATGCTCGGACTCCGAAGCTTTGTACTCCTTGGGTCCAGTAGGAGATCAAGATCCATCGGATTTTATATTTCATTCCATAGGCAGGCTCCCTTTATTCGCCAATAAGTTTAGTGCCAACAGCTGGAAATCGGCTTTTAGGTCTTGGCCTAGCTTCGATCAAGGATATAAGGGCGGCTCATTCGGGTTTCTGACCAAAAGCAAGAGCAATGGGACGAGTTAGGGATAACCGATGCCATTCTCCTCTCCTTATCTCCGCCACCAGCAGATGAACCTTTCATGGCTGCATCGGCTTATTTTTGGTGTGATACTGCAAACGCCTTCCTCTTTCCGACTGGGCCAATCAGCCCCACACTTTTGGACGTAGCTATGCTGACCGGACTTAGCCCTGATGGCGAGATGGTATCGGCTTTTGACCTCTCCGCCACCCTGAAGCTGGTCCCCGAAAAGAATTTTGGATGGCAGCGCTACATCAGTACCCACCAGCAGACGGGCAACGTGGATGACGAGGAGCACATCGCTTTTCTGAATATGTGGCTCGATCATTTTTCTTCTGTGGTCAATCTCTTAGCCCCAGCAAGGTTTACCAAGGCGTAGCTGAAGTACTGGCAGCAGGTCGAAAACTAGCAATCGGAAAATACCTGCTAGGAGCCACCTATCGGATGATGCATGAGATCAGGGAAGGTCTCTGCTCACCAAAAGCCGATTTCTCAGTTGGTAATCTCGGCGGACCATTCTGGTTTATCGGAATGTTCCTGAAACTCCAGATATACAATTCTCTAGGCGAATTAGATTTCAGCCTGAGATTTCCAAGTGAAAAAAATCGGATAGCATTGATCGCCCTTGCAAGTCATATGGGGAAATGATTTCAGTTAACTGCAACAGGCGGCGCTTAACCCAAGAAGATCTCGCCATGTCCATGGTCGCATTTTACACAATGTGCGAATCGAATACGGTTAGAATAGTTCAATCCATATCTTGATTTAGAGCGGATATCGATTCCTTCATTTTTCCGATTGGAAAACACCTTGAAGGGAGAAGCCCTGGCAACATACAAGGAATTCATTACCCCAGGAATTTTCTTTGCTATCCTGAGCACGCGAACCCATATCAAAAAACCATCTTATGAATTCTATCATCCAGCCGTGGTTGCTCGGCAGTTTAACCTTGGGCAAAACATTCCTGATCTCTTCATTTATCGCCAACTGAATGCTCGAGAAGACTTAAGCCCTCAATCGGCTTATGGAGTTCTGTCAGCTGCTCACATTGACTTTGAAATGCCATCGGAATTCAGAATGTGGGCTGATACCTCACCAGAGTTCAATGACAGGTGGGAAGCCATCGCAAAAAATATTTATGCTTCAGAAGGCGGAGCTTCAACCTTAATCGAACGAGTCATTGGTCTAAAGAAAACCTGCAAACCCAACTGGCCTAAGATTGCCGGCAAGATAGAGGCTCTATCGGAATCGGAAACTAGCAGCTCAAGTAATACCGATTCCGACAGTTCTGATGACAAGGAGGAAAACTCTTCAGAATCGGGGCCCTCCTCATCAGATTCAGATGATGAAAGAACGAAATCCCAGACCCACGCATCTTCTTGCAGCGAGGTTACTAACTTGCGTGCGTCTGCTAACTCACATCATTCCTTTCCGACTATTAACTTCTTGCTTACTTCTTTTCAGAGTGGTGACAAACGCCCCAAGGCCAAGCTTATCGGGGAAACGGCCGGCCATCTACACTCCACAGCGAAGTCTGCATCGGCTTTCGCCCAGAGCTCCTCTCAGCCAAAGAAGAGAGGTACAATCGGCTTATATATAAAATACTGAAACATCCGATTGCTTACTGACTTCTCTTGACAGGGAAACCTGCAGGCGAACCTGGCCTGAGGAAGAAAGTGTCTGTCAAGAGGCCAAGATCTCAAAAGGTGCGTACACCTGATACCACAGAATCGGTATGTGACACAGTAAGCACTTGATCCCTTTCCAAATCCACACATTCCTACCAGCTTTTACCTTATCGGTTTTTTTCGTTCAGGACACATCGCCTATCCAAAACAAGAAGGATGATTCACCTGCTCCTCCGCCAGCTTCTCAAACACCTCCGACCTTCAACCCACAAGACGTAATCGGATTTCCTTTCCTTTCATTTCAGCAATTTTCAAAAATCCGATCGCTTGTAACTTTAAATATTTTTGTCCAGTACATGTTTCAACCTCGCAGCCCAACCCGGGTAACAGTGGTGTCTACGCAGGTCATCACCTACGACGGCAAGAAAGACGATGAACTCAACTTCCACCCGTCCAGTATGGATTGGCTCGACGACGAGCTTGATTTCCTTTCTTCGCCGATACATCCATCGTCGCCCCCAATTGCCATCATCGATTCGCCTGCCCCCGAACCATCCAAGAAGAATCGGCTTTCTCTAGACACTCTGGGGAAAATCAAGCAAATGTGGGAACTGGTGAACAATGAATCAGCTCTCCTGGCCAATCCTCTTGCCATCCGGGAAATAGCCGATTCCATCAAGGAGATCCTTCCCGAGCGAGTGGTCGCGGCCATCGAAAAACTGCTATCCCTCTCAGGCCAGAAGTCCGATTTTGACGCGGCGCTGGATCGGCTCCATCAGCGAGAAATCCTCAAGGACGCTGAAGCCGAACTCAAAGGGCTGATCCAAGACGCCAACTCATAGAATGACAAACTTTCTAAACTGAAACAAGAGGCCGAATCGGCAAAGATCGCTACCTCCAAGGCAATTTCAAGGGTTAAGTCCTTGGAACAAGAACTGGAGAAAGCGAAGAAAGCCGAAGCAGCCGCTAGCTCAGATTTTGAGGAAACCAAATCGGCCAAGGAGCGATCAGGTAGTAAAATCTTGCGGCTTAGCAGTGTTGGAAGCGAAAAAGAAAATACCGATCATCCCTGGATCAGCCGAAGACGATACCAACACTATCAATCGGATCCGGGACACGATCACCAGCGTTGCTGCCGCCATTCACGAATTCTGTGAGTAAGTGGCCTGTGAGCCAAATTTAAAAACTTTGATGTGCGAATCGGTATTGTACCGATTGTTTAAACAATGCTCCAGTCCGCCCCTTGGGGGAAAACAATCAAGGCCTTCGTGCCTTTGTAATAATTTTTAATTCTCTTGTGCATTTCAATCTTCCCAACACTAACGCGTTGATCAAAATTGCATAGTAATTAGATCTATAAGCGATTCCCTAAGAATCGGCTTTCGCTCAACAGCAACGTGTTGAGTAAAGTTACCACCAATGCGCCAAGTGGGAAAAGATTTTTGAACTATAGGCGATTCACCGAATCGGCTTTTACAAACCCCAGCTCAAGCTCCAACCCAAACGCTAGGATAATACTTTTTCAAATACTTGGCATTAATCGCTTTACCGAAAACCTCTCCATCAAGCATTTCCAAGATATACGCATTTCCAGGAATAATCCGATTGATCTTAAACGGTCCTTCCCAATTTGGCGACCATTTTCCGTATTTAGGATCTCTAGAACCAATCGGCAAAAACGTTTTCCATACAAGCTCTCCCACTTCAAACGTTTTCGGCACAACCTTCTTGTTACAATGTCTGGCTACTCTTTGCTTATCACGCTCAATGTGTTCCAGAGCTTTTAACCGAACCGCCACCATGTCATCCAGCTTATCCAACATCAATCTATTGTAATCATCGGCTTTTATGTTATTTTGTTCTTCTATCCTCGTAGACCCAATGATTGCTTCGACTGGCAAAACAGCCTCTTGACCATAAACCAGCTCAAATGGTGACACCTTCGTAGCTCCATGCTTAGCAATCCGATACGCCCATAGCGCATCCGCCAAAGTACTATGCCCACCCCGCGGCCTTTCATTGATTTTTCGCTTGATCAGCTTTATAGCACTTTTGTTTGAAGATTCCGCTTGGCCGTTGGCTTGAGCATAATACGGCGAAGAATTAATCGTTACGATTCCCAAACTTCGAGCATAATCCTGAAATGCTTCCGACATAAATACCGATCCTTGATCTGTAGTAATCGTCTAAGGAATTCCAAATCGGTATATTATATGCTCTCGAACAAAGTCGATCGCTTTAGTTGCGGTTACTTTCTTCAATGGTATAGCTTCAACTCACTTCGTGAAATAATCGGTTGCTACCAAAATATACCGATGCCCCTTGGACGAGGAAGGAAATATTTCTCCAATCATATCGATTCCCCATCCTCTAAAAGGCCACGGCTTCACAATCGGATGAAGAACTGATGCGGGCGCATGTTGGATATTCCCAAATTTCTGACAGTCTTTGCAATCCTTATAATATTTGGAGCAATCCTCCACCATTGTCGGCCAAAAATACACTACACGCTTCAACATCCATCTCATCTTATAGGCCGATTGATGAGTTCCACACAACCCTTCATATACTTCTCCGATTGCAACTTTAGCCTCCTCATTCAAGCACTTAAACAATAAACCATCAAAACTCCGATAGTACAGCTTATCAGAGATTAATACATACCTCTGAGCCTTCCTTTTAAGCTTCCTATCGGTTTTACCTTGCGGATTTCTAAGATAACCGATAATCTCTGACTGCCAACCAATCGGAATTGGACTTGAAATCGGAATAAGTTCTAGCTCCATGATCGGTAATTTGTAACCTGATGCTTCATGAGCTAAGTCATTCGCTTCGCAATTTTGTTCCCTCGGGATATGATGAATTGTAAATATACTGAAATACTTAGCTAGATCAGAAGCTCTTTCCAGATATTCCCGAAGCAGGTCACTGTGGCACTCATATTTACCGATCATTTGATACACCACCAATTGTGAGTCTCCGAATACTTCTACAGCAATAGCACCAGCTTGAATTAACCATTCCAATCCTTGGATTAAGGCCTCGTATTCCACCTGATTATTGGTCAATCCAAAATCCACGGTAATATTGAATCGATAGGGGACACCGCTAGGAGAAACAATAAAAATACCGATTCCACATCCCTTCTCACACATAGACCCATCAAAGAACATTACCCAGGGTAACAACATCGACGAATTAACATCCTGATTGTGAGTGATGAAATGAGCTAAAACCTGCCCCTTGACAGCCTTCGGAGATTCATATGTTAGGTCAAACTCGATGAGAGTATATGCCCACTTCCCAAGACGTCCTCTGATTATCGGGGCGTTAAGCATGTACTTGACCACATCGGTTTGACACACTACTTTGCACTCAGCACCCAGTAAACAATGCCTCAACTTGGTACATGCAAAGTATAGACAAAGGCAATACCTTTCAACCACCGTGTATCGGGTTTCTGGGTCCAATAGCTTCCTGCTAAGGTAAAAGATGGCATGCTCCTTCCCCTCAACTTCCTGTACCAGGACTGCTCTTATAGTTTTATCCGATACCGACAGATATAATTTAAACGGTGAACTTTCTTTCGAAGCAACCAGAACAGGTGGATTAACCAGATACTCTTTAATTCAAACGCCTTTTGCTGCTCTGGACCCCAAACAAACTTATCGGCGTTTTTCAACTTAAGCAATGGGGAAAACGGGATAATCCTTTCCGATAAGTTCGAAATAAACCTTCTCAGATAATTAATTTTTCCTATAAGCTCTTGCAAACGAACCTTCGAATCGGGAGGTTTCGTATTCAGAATCGCCTTCACTCTATCGGGATGAACTTCAATTCCTCTCTGATGCACCATAAAACCCAGGAATTTGCCGGCCGATACTCCGAAAGCACATTTCTTCGGATTCATCCTCATGCCGTACTTTCGAAACCGATCCAACACAGTAATGATATCAGCCAGGTGTTGTTCTTCTTCCTGAGATTTGATTACCACATCATCAATATAGATTTCAACCAGTTTGCCGATTAAGTCATGGTAGATCAGGTTCATCCCTCTTTGATATGTCGCTCCAGCGCTAATCAGCCCAAAAGTCATCACAACCCACTCAAATAAGCCGATAGCTCTAGGACACCTAAATGTAGTCTTGTTGACATCCTCTTCGGCCATGAAGATCTGATTGTAACCAGCATTGCCATCTAAAAAACTGATAATCCGATTACCCGAAGCAGCATCGATCAGACGATTAGCAATTGGCATCGGATATTCATCTTTATATGTTGCTTTGTTCAAGTCCCTAAAATCGATGCATACCGAATTTTATCGTAATCCTTTTACCAGCGGGCACTATATTAGAAATCCAATCGGCATACTTGCATGGCCGAATAAACTTCGCATCTAACAACCTCTGGATTTCAGCCTTCACTTGATCGTAAATTTTCCAATTGATCCTTCTTGGCGATTGCTTTACTGGCCGAAACCCAGGCTTCATCTTGATCTTATGCTCAACTATAGATCGGTCTAGACCAGGCATTTCATGATATTCCCAAGCGAAACAATCAACCCGATCTTTGAGTATCTGGATAAGCCGATCCTTGTATTCCCGCGGCAACTTTTTACTGATGTTTGTGGGCCTTTCTTTACCATCGGTCCCAATATTGACCTTTTCAAGTTCATCAGCCGATATAAAACCCTGGTCCATCTTATACTCGACGCCTTCTAGAGCCGCGGTTCCCATAAAAATCCCTCACATCCTTGGGTTACCGATTGTCCTTCTAAAGTCGTTGGTTCAAACCCCAATTTACTAACACTGAGGAAATCACAATCTTCTAAGGGTTTTTCCGATAATGCCTCTAGATTATGATGTATATCAGCACAATCGGTTTCAGCGGTCAGAGATTCTCCTCTTACCACCTCTATTTGATCGCCAATCCACTGAATTAGAATTTGATGTAATGTCGATGGAATGCAGCAATTGGCGTGTATCCAATCTCTTCCCAACAGCACATTATAACTTCCTTTTCTTTCAATTACGAAGAACGCTGTCAGGATAGTCTTGCTTCCTATGGTGAGTTCCACAACCAGAACTCCTTTGGCCTCGGTTGGGTTTCCATTAAAATCGCTAAAGACCACATTAGTCTTGACGAGATCTTCTGTAGACTTACCGATTTTGCGGCAAACAGAATATGGCATCAAATTTACCGTAGCTTCGCTGTCTACCATCATCCTGGAAATTGGTTTAGCATTCATGTACCCCATGATAAACAATGGCTTGAGATGCAATCGGGAATTCTCTGGCTTCTTAAAGATAGCATCTTCCGCTCCAACCACCAGTTCTGCAGCGGCCTCTTCATAATCATTCATAAATTCCCGGGGTAGCACACATACCATATTGGTAGCAATTGAAATTTCATCGGAATCTTTCTCAATGATGACAGCCGATCTCAACTTGGGCCTCCATTCTTGCTTGCCCCCAGCTGGCTTTATCGGTTTTACCTGCTCCAGTAGAGCGTCCCTAAATTTCTCGGCCTCCGCTTCTTTAGCTTCCGCATGTCTCATCCGCTGTAGGCGTCGCTTTTGAGATTTTGTGATTCCGCTTGGGCACCACTGTGGCAATGGCACCTTAGGAGGCCTATGCACGTCGGCATGTTTGTCCCTCACGTCATCGGCCCTTTCGCTTGGAAACACTAGCCGATCTTTTACCGATATCCTCTTGGAAGGAACAAACGAGTGGTTCATCGGGCAGTCCTCCAAGTTAGGCAAAGACATCCTTTCTTCCCAGCAGTATCAGAAAAAAGGACAATTCTAGTGTTCCATCTCCCAATCTTGATCATTTGGATCTCTTTGAATAGCATCTGGAGTGCCCGATTCAACGCTCCTGCGATGCGTTTCCTTAGCCATCCTGTCGTATTTTTCCATCAACTGGTCGAAGGTTGGTTTCGATCTCGATTTCGAAATCGGATTATGATCATGGCCTCGCCTCACCTCGCGCCACTCGCCAATTTTCCCACTACGTCTGCCTGACGATCGGAATTTTAGTTCGGGCCTCTCTTCCACTACGATCCTTTTATCACCAACCAGCACTTTGAACCGATTGGAACTTTTGGGCTCAGCGGCTTTTCGCTTAGCGTCCACCATCCCAACAAAACCGACAGAGAACGGCTCTGTGTCGATCTGGGAGTTTTTACTTTGATAGCGAAGTTGGCCACTCTCAATCGCCTTCTGCACTATTTGCTTGAAAACGTTGCACTCGTTAGTGGCGTGTGAGTAGGAATTATGCCACTTACAGTACTTTCGCTTCTTCAGTTCTTCCAGGGGAGGAATCACATGACCCTGCTTTAGCCGAATCTGCTTCTCTTGCAATAGATGATCGAAAATTCGATCACATTTGGATGTATCGAAAGTGTACTTGCTCTTTTCAGCACCCTTCGGCTTTATCCATCCAAGCTCAAATTCTTTCTTATTACTTACCCATTCAGCCACGTAAGCCCCCATATCTTCGTCATTGGAGTCATCGGATTCTTCACCTTCATCAGCATCAACCACATTGATCGCTTTCTCTTTGCCCTTGTTATTATTGTTGTTCCGATACTCCCTTTGACCTGGGTAAGAGTTATCAGAGAATCGACTTTCATAAAGCGCGATTTTGTGTGCCAGATGCGATATATCGGCAAACTCCTGGTTGCCCACTTTCTTTTGGTTGACAGGCAACAGACCCTTAAAAGCCAATTCCGCCAACTCGTTGTCAGGCAGAGAAAGGCTATAGCACCGGTTCCTCACCTCCCGAAACCGACACAGATAGTCATTCACTGATTCACCGAACTTCTATTTGATCATCATTATATCGATAATCCTTGCTTCATTCTCCCCGGAATAGAAGTATTCGTGGAATATCTTTTCGTGTCGGCCGGGATGTTATCTTGTTGGCGGGAGTGACGTGAACCAATTAAAAGCCGATCCCGATAAGGACAACGGGAATAATCGGCATTTGAGAGTATCTTTCGAAGCAGCCTCTCCACACAGCGCAAAGAATCTAGCAATATGTTCGCGTGTGGAGGTGTTATCGCTCCCGCTGAATATGGCATTAGCGAAATCGGGAACTCGATACTTGTGGGGGTATTCCGTCTCATTGAAAGCCCATGGATACGACATAGTATAGTGGGGCGCAATCTTAGGAGTGTTGAACCCGCACAGTTTCATCATGTTGTAGACCAGGTTCTTTGTCATCTCTTCTAGGCTTTCGTTCACCCCACGATTCATCGGCTGATAGGTCGGATCCGGGATCGGAACCATAGCTTGATGATTGGGTATCGTCTGAATCGGAGTTGGATTAATAACCAGTGGGGGAGTCAATTGGGAAGACCCGGCGTTTGATGCCCCCTTTGGTATAAACTGATATCGCCCTCGGATTCGCCCCAGTGAATATTCGATTCATCTGGTGGGTTTGCCCAGTCACCATGTTATGAAACGCAGCATTTGCCCCTTCCTGGACGATTCGCCCTAGAACCGATGATTGATCAAGCATCGATCGGTAAACAGAGCTGTTGATTTGATCTCTAATAACTTCGGAAAAATCGCCCGTGAGCAACGGATCTCCGATGGAAGTCTTCGTAACGTGGCCACTGCGCGTCTTCCGATATCCAGTGTGCATTCTCTTCTTGTTTTCTTCATGAATTTCTGCGAGCCTATCTTCAACTTCTTTCTTTTGATCTGGGCTCAATTCGTCGAACGTTACCGCCTCAGCGGCGTGGTTGAGCGCCTCTAGGACCACTTCTGTATTGGTGCGTGTCATCTTGTCGGTTTCAGTCTTGGTCCCACCGGGCGTGCCAAAAAGTGTGTTGACACGAAAAGTTAGCTTCTCGCGAACACACGTGCTGAAGCGTCAACTCTGTGGTTGCGTCGCAACAAGAAAACCAAGCGTGCCAGTCAATTTGACCTATAAATTGACAAGGAGGAAATCGTCAGTAATATAGTCCTAATCGGCTTTATAAATAGCCAGATCAGGTTTTCTATAATCGGCTTTAATATATCCGATTATAGGTTCTATCGGCTTAATGTCCGATAGAGCGAGTAAATACGGATTAACAATTAAATTCGAATCTTGGACGTCTTTTTGGTATTTTTAATATATATTAGCATTAAATCTTCATATCAGTGCATCAAATCAAATCAAGAAGTAGATTAAATAGATTGGTCAAGCCAAGACAGTATTCAGATCCAAATCTAGTTATAAACTAATAAACCGATGCAAAGACTCAAAGGCTAATATTCGATAGATGCAATACTAATCGGCAAATACTTTCAGGTGCAGAATCCTAAACATGGCATACACAAGATCGATTAAACGAGACAGTTGCATACATCGAATTCGGGAAAAAGCACGTGTAACATCTGATAATCAGCATTGCAGGATAAACACATATTACAGATCGAATACATCGAGACAGTGCAATATGCGAGAACACATCAAAGATCGGAAAATCCCGAGACAGTCTGACATGCTTTGTATACATGAGATCAATATGATGCAGCCATGCATACGGGTTACAAGAAGAGAATCGATTATCCCATCGAGATAGCTCTACCTGCGAGTTGAAGCCTTTCGACGAGGTCGATTGGATTCGAGAAAAGTGTTTTGTGTGTTGAGTGTTAGATGTTTATTCTCGAGACTTAAGGTCCTATTTATAGTATTACAAAGTCGATACCGATACGACCTAATTTACCGCGACGCGCTTCTGATCACATCGTACTTCTTCCGAAGTCTCACAAGTATCGGTATTCCGCCTTTCTTCTTTGCCGATAAAACCCATTTCCGATTTGGCCCAACAAACCCATCATATTCTGCCTTTTCTGAACATCCGATTATCTGCCAAATTTGGGTGTCAACAGTTGCTCAATACTATATAAACAAGGCCACTACGACGTATAGAGGGCACGAGTTTACGCATCGATTACAGGCCAAGAGTCTTCACATTGTCGCATACTGCTTCTATTACACCCATAATCTCGTCGAGACTTGTTCGTCTCGCCGAGTTCCACCTTGTAATTCTCTTTGATATAAAGAAAGGCTGGACGTAGGGCTATTATCTCTCCTGAGAGGCCTGAACCAGGATAAAAACCCCTGTCTCCCTGTTGCTCGTTGATCGCTGTTCGCTCTGCTCGGCAAGTCTTCCATCTCTCTTTTTCAAGAACCTTAGTTGACTTGAGATCGATATCTCAACCGTCGACAGTACTTTTATGCATTTTTGTTGAAGAATGTCTTTTATTGATTTTAAAAAATAAGGATTTAGGAAAATTTTGTTTGTAGAAAATAATGAAATGCAAAAGGTAAGTATGCTATTTTGAATGTTGAATTTAATTTTTTAAATTACAATTAAAATGTCAAACTAACTTTGAATTTGAATTTTAAAATGCAAATTAAAAGGTAAAGCTAACTTCCCTATATTTTCTTAGTTTTCTCCTTTTCCTATAAGCCAGACTTATTTTCCCTAAAAGCTCAAATTATTTAATCAATAAAAGATATTATAGGACAAATTTATTTTTTCATATAATTATGCACATAAAATAATAGTATTTGGATTCTACACATTTTTTCAAAATTTTAGATATTTTTTTATATTTCTATGATTTCCTACAATTTATTTGATTTATTTAAAAATTAGATGCCATGTCATCTAAAACGGAGGGGGTATTTTGACCGGAATTGATAGTTGAGTGAGGTTGGATGTCGGGTTTTAGAGTTCAGTAGGCAAAACCGAACTTTTGCAATAGTTGAATGGGGCAAAGTTGTGTTTTTCCTTTAAAAAACGGGTATCCGGCCTCTCAACGGCCCAGCCATACCTTGGAGCCCAGTCTTCTGCACTCCTCAATTCCTTCGGCGAGTCCAGCGCGCCGTTCGCCGCCGCCATCCGCGCGTCCCCCGCGCCGAGGGCGCCGCCATTCGCCGTCCCCACGTGTCTCCATGCCGGTGGCGCTGCCATCCGCCGCCGCCGTCCGTGCGCACCGCCGTCCCCGCGCGATGCTATCCCCGCGCCGACGCTGTCCCCGCGACTCCGCGAGTGAGTGTGTGTTTATGCTTCTTTTCTTTTGCTCTTGCCTGCAAGGTTAGAGGCGTACTGTGTGTGTAGTGTGTTTATGCTTCGTTTATACAGTTCGTATAAAGTACTGGGGTGATCTTGATCAGCAGTGGTCAACTGGGCATCAACAACAGCGGGAGGTTGTTGATTACTAGCTAGAAATATTCATTGTTTTTTTGGAATGACCTGTATACCTGGTGCAGCACATGTTTCACAGCGAAGCAGTGTGATAAATCAGTAAGAATATGTTCCTTTTCTCGTTGTGCAAGTGTTGTCTCCCTCTCAAATTCCCCAGTATATTAATTAGAAATGTTTATTTCTGTGTTAATTTCTCTCCATTACATAAGATTTATTTATCATTTCTGTTCTCTCTCCTTGAGGTTTAAGACTGTCGTCTATGTAGTCGCAGGTTACCCAGGAGCAGGAGCAGTGTAAACTTTTTTTTGGGCGGTTTGGGGTCAAACATTGTGCAGCAGTAAGCCATTTGTGCGAATGTTGTCCTGTCTTAGTGTAGATAATTGTTCTTTTTATTACACAATTAATGTTTGAATCTAAAAGCTGGAAACTAAATTTAACTCTTACCAATGGTCTCTAACTTTTATATCTTGAACCTACCAATGGTTGTTGATCATAAGTATTATTCGAACTTTATGTAAATTGAACTATGTCTTGTGTATTAATTGGACTCTTCGTGTTAAATTATTTGTGTTAAAATTTTAGCACATATTTGTTATTATAGAATTAGCGCACTACCCGCTAAGTTTCCGTTGTTCGTATTGTACCCATTTGTATAATATCCAAAACCCGTTTGCTACCCGTTCGTAAATACATGTATTTGTATCCTACCGGTTTTTAACTACTTTTACTCGTACAAAAAAAAAGGGTAGAGTACAATGACCCCTATCCGACCCGTACCCTACCTGTTTTCACCCCTAAGATTCATGCTCTGCTTGTGATTCTTGATTATGTCGATTCATGAGTTTGTGGACTGTGGTCTTACACTTCTAGGCTCGAGATGGTTCAGGATCATGTACCTGCACGAAGAGCTCCACATGCCCACACGCCTCTCCTCTTCGAAAGCCTACACATCTAGTCAAGGATAGACCAAAAAATAATTATAATCGGTTTCACAAAAGTTGCCAGGACACAATAACCGAAGATTAACATATCTAGAAACACACACTAGTTTACAATGCATGCAATCAATTTTAACAGTTCGGAATTGTAAAACGTGGGAGAGAGAGAAATATCTAAGCTTGCCTTTAAAGTAGTCGGAGCCTTGCGGGTCTAGAACAGCTCCCGGACATCACTCCACACAGTAGACACAGCAGGAATCTATGCGTAGACACAAATAGCAAAAAGAACCAACTTCAATCCAGAAAAATTGTTTAGTATAAATATATAAAATTCTTGTGAATTTTGGTGTTTTTAGTCTCAGGTATCATCTAAATTGAAGTTCATTGAAATATATATTATTGCAGTAGGTAGATAAGAGCTAGTTGCACAAAGAACCGCGAGCGATACAAACTATAACTAGCGGATCTTTGTGCGAACTGCTAGGGATAGTGATGTTCCAGCTCCGCTAATGCCAATCCCCCTGGACTATCACTTGCAGTTTCATATGTGAACCACTAGTGATAATAAAAAAAAAGGTGGGCTCGAGTGGGACTTGAACCCACAATCTCAAGGGTGAGCCCACGGTCAAACGTAGTGTCCTAGCCAATATGCCATTTAGTTTTAATCAACATATATGGGGCATTTTTTTATATACTCGATTCTCCACATTTAAATAAAGTAGTAAGTTTAACGGCATTTTCGGATACCAAAATAATTGGAACCTATGCAAAATTATTATATAACTTCTATAGAGTAATCATGTTAAAACGGTGACATTTTCTAAAGTTACTTTAATAGGAAAAATGTGAAATAATTAAGGAATTGTTTTCATGAAAAATAAGTAATTGTGATGTATCATAAAAAGTCCTAGAATTTCCATGGCAAATAAGGATTTGTTTCTTCAATAACAGCGTCACAACACATACAACAAGAAATGTGGTCGTGGATATTGTAAATAGAATGAAATTTTGTATAATTGTGAACATGGTTGAAATGTATAAGTAATGGTAGAATCAATATCTCAATATCATTCACACTTCCTTATAGATTACTTTGGATTACATATCCATAGGACTATTTGTTTTTTCACCAGTACCACTATACTCACATTATATTTGGAAGTGAACCACAACCAAACACACCATAACCAAAATAAGCCTACATATTGCATGATACCGATAGCGCGTGATAACTATAGTATGTGTTGACTGTTGAACATGGGTTCAGATTCCACTATTTTGGCTATATAGTAACAGTATGTGTTGACACGTTGAACATGGGTTCAGATTCCACTATTTTGGATATATAGTAACAGACAGATACAAAGGTGAAAGTTAAGGAAATTACGGAGAGCCAGGTTAGAGCTTATAATACAAAGGTAATTTGCCCTCCAGGAAGTTGGAAAAAATTATGAGTATATCTAAACTGAATAATGCTGATAAATAAACTTTTTTGAGCACGTGGTGTTCAATGATTTTCTGTGTATCAGTGAAGTCACGTACGAAAGTTTATACGAACACCGAGTCATACATCCGTAGATATGCAGCGCGAGTACATTCGTACAAGTGTACATGCATGGCATCAAGAGCTAACTAAAGAGGTACGTTTACAGATTGATTATTAGCCGAGATAGATCGACTGATTTCATCATTATCGCCAGGCGAATCAGCCTTAATTTGAACGTGCAGCGTACGTATTAACAAAAACGTGTAATTAGGTACGTCTCTTCTTTGTCCTGTAACTCGTGTACCATCTCAGACGACCTAAACGGCTGACTTTTCTTGAAGCGAATGAGGAATTACTCTCTTTGTACTTAGACATGACACTATATTCCATGCTTGTATAGACGAAGTCCATGCTCGCATGCACGCATATACAGTTTGTCATACGTATATGCCGTCACACCACACACCAACGAAATCAATTTCGAAGGACAATGGATTTTTTTAGAAACAAATTAAATGGATGTATTTGGTTAGATGATCAGATGCACCGCTGTGCATCATCTACGCTCACCATGCATAGGGTTAGGGCTAAACAGTAAACACCATGTTTTGTTAAATGTTTTTATGTTTACGTACGTATTACTGTTTTATAAGTCAAATTTATTCACCGGATCATGCATGCATGCACGCACATGCATGCTGTCAAGAACTAAAGACGATCACAGAGCGATCAGCTGAGAGTGATTTCTTCGTTAGCTATTTGTCGGCTCTAAATTTCTATACTTACCTGAGACCCCTAATCACATGCACTAGCCCTTAGATCTATATACCAGCGCCTTTAATGCATAACAAAAAACAGTCCGGAAATTTGGCGCACAGTAACGGCCGCACCAAACGGTGAATCTGGCCTGGCACGGAACCGATCCACGATGCGGCCCACACGGACGATCGCTCGCTTGATGGCGTAGACCTAAAATACGTCAATGCGATGAAGAGACGCAACCCCTTTTGGATTAGACTTGGAAATAACGTATTGTGTATAATTTCTCGTTGCCGTAGCTAGCTTTTCTACAGCGTGAGCAAGCAACGCACAGGCACAGGAAGAAAATAAATTACTTGCGATTCTCTTCATTGATCGCTGGGCACCCCTGCCCCATATTTATAGTGCGTACATCCTCCAGGCCACACCGACCTTAAAACGGTGTAGAATCCTAAACACACACCGATTCTAACTCACACACGCACGACACGCAGCCGCAAAGTAAACTAAACACGTATCCTAATCCTAGATTAACTCTAACACAGTACTTTATCTAAAACTTAAACTAAACAAACTCTTACTAAATAATCACTACTGCTGCCTTATGTAGATTATTTCCAACAACCCCAGCAGCGGCTCCGTTCTGTGGAGGTTTGTCTCCCACGAGATCTCATGTGAATGCAAATTCTTGCAATATCTCTTCGGTCATCATCAGTAGTAATGCATGTTATGCCATTATTTGCGGACCCGTTTAATCTCCTTCCAAAGTGCCGGACGCAACTATTTGCTAGCTCCAGAATAATAGTGATCAGCAATACTGCATGTTATGGCATTAGTTGTGGACCGGTTTCTTCCCAACACTACACGAATCCGACGTAAATAGCACGAAAGCCGACGGAAATACCTATTTACGTCGGCATGCCGATGTAAATAAGCCGACGTAAATAGGGCGACGTAAATAACGATATTTACGTCGGCGGCCGACGTAAATAAGGGTTATTTACGCCGGCCCCGAGGCCGACGTAAACAGTTGTAGTCGGGCAGGGGCGTCGCCGTGGCTCGCATATTTACATCGGCCGTGGCCGACGTAAATAACCTGTCTTATTTCCGTCGGCTAGCCGACGTAAATATGGCCTCCACCGGGTAACAACAAATCGCCACGTGGCATCTCTTCTATTTACGTCGGCCTACTGGGCCGACGTAAATACAGGACGGCACGGCTCAGGGAGAAGCCACGTGGGTTCTAAGGTATTTACGTCGGCCAGCTGGGCCGACGTAAATACTGGAGCATTGCCGATCGGCGCCATGCACGCTCCGATATTTACGTCGGCCACCGCCGACGAATATCGGACCTTCCAGCGACCAATTTTTTCCTGCAGCCCTATTTTTCAAATTGCAATCCACACGTTTGCAATCCACATTGAACATTTGCAATAGACATTTTGACACATTCCAATCCACACATTTCCACAATTCAACACAACCGCATGATTTTGCAATGCATAAGTTCACATATATGTTTCAATCCACTTGTTCGCACACAAATTCACATACAAATTCCACTCCACTTGTTCGCATACAAGTTCACATACAAGTTTCAAACCACAAGTCCACATAATTCAACACTGGCACCGACAAGTTCAACACATCAACACATGTGCATATATGAAAAGGTAGTTCACAACATAACCTAGCTTGGAGGAGTATTAAACTGATGTCCGTTACCAGCATCTCCTCCTGAGCCTAGGTAGTCGCCAACGCTCGGCGGAGTCCTCGAAGAAGAAGCGCCTATAACATTGGCGTCTGGAAGAGCTACCGAACCCTAAATTGCAATGCAATATTAGAATTTCTAAGTTACACAACCATGCACATTCAAAAAGTTTAAATTTGATACATACCGTAATGGGAGATTGTTGTGTAAATATAGGTGGAGGCCGGAATGGAGGAAGACTTAATGGTGTTCCAAACTGCTGTGTCATATATGCCTAAAAATAATTTTAACCATTGCAAAATCAAAATATTGAATTGCATATATTAGGAACTGATTATGAATATGAAGAAAAATTTATAGTTATTAGGTTAACAATTAACTATAATTACGCTATATTATTAACATAAAGCAGTAATATATGAAATTTAAACAAGGCATTAGGAGCACCATAATTATGTAATTTTCATTAATTTAAAGTACAAATGAGCAATGATTTAAAATGAACAAGATTACCTGTATAGCTGCATGTTGCTCTGCCTGCCATGAAACGAAATATTTTTGTTGTTGCCTCATCTGCTCCTGTAGCTGGGCCTCGCGTGCAGCTTGCTGGGCAGCCTGTTGCCTCAACTGCTCCTGTAATAGTTGGGTCTCACGAGCGCTCGACCCACTACCTTGCGAAGAAGCCGATGATCTTGCTGAACTTAACACAGCCGAACTATCCAGGACACCATTGAACATGGAGAATCTACCATGTTTCTTGCCACCTCCACTACTGTATAGAGCCACAGGATCGACTTCTTCCCTTCTCCAGTCGTACTCAGCCCCGTGAGCATCAGCCATCACTTGCCCATAAGAAGCCTGCCCAACATATCAAAGCATCAGGACATAATAAAGAATTCACTTCAGTTAGAAAGCAATTGTACTAACCAGGCTCTGTGTCGCCTTGTCACTACATAGTGGTGCAGGCGTGTTGGATCAAAGCCAAGGTGACCTCTAATATAGGCTTCGACCTCAGTAGGTCGAGACCCATTTTGGGCTTCCTATAGAATAACATTAATGCACATATGATATATTAGTCAACATTAGTAAACTAAACTAATGAAATATCGACAATATCAACATTAGTCAACACCGTAAGAAACTTACCATACGTCGCGCAAGACGAAGATGTCCATCGGCTCCGTACCGCTAAGATACCCTCGGGCCGGCCTCTCTGTTACCCCTCTTCTTATTTGATTTCTAAACAAATTCCGCTGAAGCCCAGTATTGGCTAAGAGCATGCCATGCTTCGGGGCATTTGTTGAACCAAGGCAACATAACTTCCGGCCACCGGTACTGATCTTCGCGAAGGTAGATTTTCGATGCACCAAGCTTCTTACTCATATCTTGATGTAGCACCCTCTTATAATACAAGCACACCGCCTGAATACGAGCCTAGTACATCATCTCCTTGACCGTCCTGGTCGCTGCGTTCTCAAAGACATATCTTGCCTTCTCTTGGAGAGACTGCTCCTGATCACTTGGCAAATGGTATCTCTCCTGCATGAAAAATGAATAAATTAGTCAGACATTAATTGTATGTAACAATATTCAAAGCGAACAAAAAATTTAGAGAATTACCCAGAAGTCCACCCACACTCACTGGGCAACATTCCCATGCATCCCATCTATAGCAGCCTTGTAATGAGCCCACTTCAGGGCTGGCAGCGTTGCAACGTTGATGACCACTAGACCAGGATAATGGTAACGCAAAAGAGAACCCAGCGTACCATTCAATTGCCTTATACTGTTTGTGCCTGTCCATGCTACATCAACCCATTGCCTGCAAATATGTACATTATACAACTTGTGAAAACTCTAGTAAATAATTGATGTCCAAAAAGTCCAAATGTTTACTTACCAATCACCATGTGGCAGGATAACTCTACGTGCTTGAGGTACTGCTACCGGGGGAATGGTATTAGTACCTCTATACCTGAAACAAAACAGAATATTAGCTGAATGGTATTAGTGCCAAATGTTTACTTATTAATATTTTCAAATTTTCTATACATTCCACCTGAAGGCAGGAGCATCCAATCCCTCGGCACTAGCGTCTTCCTCATCTTCGCCCCCTCCGCATTATCCTCCTCAGCCTCTTCCCCTCCATCAGCCTCCTCTATAGCCTCCCCCCCTCCCTCAGCCTCCTCCACAGCCTCCCCCACCGCCTCCTCCACGAACTCCCTAGGCTCTCTGGCCTCCTGAGAATGAATGGATAAAAAATTAGTGCATGCAAATTAAAAAATTGAAGATAGCACAATTAAAATTATTACCTCTCCTGTCGAGCGACCTCCTCGAGGCACCTCCTGAGCGACCTCCTCTAGACACCGCTCGAATTGTCTCTGCCTGCTCTGCTGATAACTCGATCCTCTAAAAAGTGAATCTCCACGACTCGATGAAGACCCATCCTTTCTTTTTGATTTTCCAGTGTGACGGAAAAACGATTTCATCCTGTTTTTTAAACATTATTTATTAGCATATAACAAACTTAAAATATTAAAAAAAATAAAGAAATATGTGTAGCATTTGTACTTTCTAGAAGTAATCAGCGTCCACAAGTTCATGTACACCGGCTCTACGTTGTCTCGTTTCTGGAACATCTCGAGAGGCATAAGCACGACGTCGCTTTTTTCTTCTAACATTTTCCACAATAACATCTGTTGTATCGCCTACTAATTCTTGAAGCGAGGACCCAATGTCTACCTCAAATGAGGCTGGCAAACCGTCTTCTTGATACGCTAAGTCATCCATGTTATCTAGTCCTCTTTCAATATACTCGACACATTCAGGAGTGTACAAGCGAGCAGGAGGATTAACTTTATATACAAGCCACCAAGATCTTAAACTTTCCTTTCGGCATGGATATGGAAGGTAGTACACCTGGTCAACATGGTGAGCAAGTACGAATGAATTGTGACCTCCAAGCCGTGATTCATGTCTCACTTCTACCAAGCTAAGATTTTTGTTTCGTCGAATCCTTGTTTTGTCGTTAAACCAATCACAATAAAAGAAAGCTACCTTCAAATCTTTTCTACCGCCAAACTTAATCTCCACTATGTTCCGAAGAATACCATAATATTCTGTCTCTCGACTATCTGCACCCTGTGCGGTAGTGACAACTCCACTCTTAACCGTGGCGCCAAATGGACGACTTGCTTCTAATGCCGCGGTACGAAAGCGAAACCCATTCACATCCTAACGCCCAAACTTTCTTATCGTAGTGCAACCATGTGATAGCTGTCGAAGGTCCTCATGGACAGTGCCATCACGCATACACTGCAAATATTGTAATAGTTATGATATAGTCGCATTTACATTATTCTAATTTTAACGTGATAAGAAATATACATGTTGACGAAACCAAGTCACGAAATTAGGACCACCACGTAAGCCATTGCGTCGCAAATTGTCCAATTGAGTATTTGTAGGTTGCCTCGTCGAATTCCAGTGTTGTTGATCAAACAATCTACATTCATTTCATCAAGTTAGGAGCTAACGTTAAAAACAAATTAGAAATCGTTATATTGGATACTTACGTGAAATATTGTTCCATTTCTGGAATGTTGGTGTACAAATAGAGCAGTGCTTCATTCCACTCGTCGCGGGACAACTCTTGAATTGAACTGGCACCGACGGTGTGTCCATGTCCTCGGAATATATCAAGATCAAAGCCATGTGTCGAATCCAACGTTCGGTATCTCGGCATATGGATATGGACATTGTGCTCATCTGACAGATATGTAGCAGAGAAGTACGAAATCTCTTTCAAGAAGAACACCTCAGCTATGCACCCTTCAACTCTAGCTTTGTTACCCACAGTGGACCTGATTTTCTTTAAGTTTCGTTCTATTGGGTACATCCATCGGTATTGTACAGGACCACCAATCTCAGCTTCATATGGTAGATGCGCCAACAAATGTTGCATTGCATTCATGAACCCTGGTGGAAATATCTTTTCCATTTTGCATGTTAACACAGGTATGGCTTTCTTCAACTTTTGCATCATTGCTTTCTTAATTTCTTTCGAACAAAGTTACCGGTAGAAATAACTAAGCTCAGCCAAAATTGTCCACACGTCATCAGGGAAGTATCCACGGAACATGACAGGAACTAATCTTTCCATTATTACATGATAATCATGGCTTTTCAAGCCATTAAGTTTACCTGACTCTTATCATAAGTTTGCACCCTCTCCATAACTGTACAAGCTCATCAATCAAAGATTGTATAAAGATATTTAATTGCTTTCCAGGATGGTCTGGCCCCGGTATGACAAGGGTTAAGAACACATACTCGTCCTTCATGCACATCGAAGGTGGAAGATTGTAAAGAATTGAGAACACAGGCCAACATGAGTACGACGCAACATTCATGTTGAAAGGAGAGAACCCGTCGGTCGCTAACCCGATGCGAACATTTCTTGGATCTTTGCCAAAATCTTCGTCATGCCGGTCCAATGTTTTCCATGCCTCGCCATCGGATGGATGACACAGAAAACCTTCATTAAATCGTACTCCTTCTTTATGCCACCTCATGTGTTGAGCAGTCTCCTCAGATAGGTACAATCGTTGTAGCCTCGGTGTTAGAGGAAAGAAACGTAGAACCTTCACTGGTGTATCACTTGTCACTACATTCCCCTCTGCATCAACTACTTGTCCAAATCTAGACTGGCCACAAACTAAACAGTTTTTCTTCGTAGCATCATTCCTAAACAGTTTTTCTTCGTAGCATCATTCTTCCAAAATAACATACAATTGTTAACACACGCATCTATCTTCTCATAAGGCATCCCTAATCCAGCCAAAATCTTCTTCGAGTAGTACATATCTTTTGGCAACTTATGGTTCTCTGGGAGGACATCACCAATCAATTTGATCAAATCGTTGTAACATTCTTGAGAGAAACCATACTTTGATTTTATATTCATAAGCTGTGTCAGGAACGAAAGGACTGACACCTTAGTGCCCTCATGTAATGGCTTATCTGAAGCATCTAAGAGGCTAAAGAATTCCTCGGCTGCTATAGTCGGTACATCCTCATGACGCACAGATTCATCCTCCGGAGCATTCTGAAATTGCCGACCTAGGTCCTGAACCATCTCATCCATCCTGTCATCCACTCCATCGGTAGTATCATCTTCATCAGATATATCTACCGCCCGTGACTCACCATGCTCATACCATGTGAGGTAATTCGGCATGAAGCCTAATTTGCATAGGTGACCGGCCATAACGGATTTTGTCACTCGGGCAAAAAGATGACATTTAACACATGGACACTTCGCTACCCCGCCAGGAGGATCTGGGGTAAAAACCTTATCCAGAAAACTTTGTGTGTTAACTTTCCATTCTTCAGTGTGCTTCATACCCTGATCCCAACCGTCGTACATCCATCTACGGTCTTCAGCCATCTTCATTAATAGTAATTTGAAAGATACACGAAAAATATGTTTAGTAATTATCCTAACAGGAGTTCTAGGCAAAGATAGGTCCTAAACCCACCTAGGAATGAACGGGTTAGCACGGTTTGTCGTGGCATGTGGTGCAATCTGAACGAAATTTCGGCAGCGTAACCTCGCTGTTCTCCGAATGCACGCATGATACTTGTGCATCGGAGAACAACGGGTTACGCAATTAAATTCCATTCGATCGAACCACATACCACGACAAAGCAATAACCCGCTCCACCCTAGGCTGTCCAAAAACGTGGACAATTCGGGAGCGACAAATATCACAATTCAATGTGATCAATGTCGCTCCCAAACGGGTGACGTATAGGTTGGGTTGACTTGTGTTTGAAAAACTGGTTTGTTTAAACATATTTAAATCATGACAACAAAACGATAGCACACACATACATATAAATATAAGTAAGGCAATAATGTATATGATGTCGCAACGAATAACATACAATTCAATAATTTGAATAACTAGCTATGAACATTTTTTAAAATCTTCTGTTATTATTATTGTCATTTATGGCAATTAACAAAGGAAAACTAGAAAACTATTATTATTATGTTTAATAAAACCTTTCATATATATATTTATATATAACTAACTAAGACATATACATGATGTGCTCACCTCGATGACGGGGACAACCGTGGATAGCACGCGTGATTTGCTAGCAAGGATCGACAGAGGTCAACCAGCAATCCAGGACCTGTCCACCAACAACAAGAAGCTATGAAAGCTAAAAAAATGGAAGCATGCCAGCAAAAGGTAAATAAGCAATTATATGTATATGAGGCTAGAATACAAAATCTATAGCATCTCTAAAACAAACAATTATAATATATATGAGGCTAGAATACAAAATCCGTGGCATCTCTAAAACATGATATGCAAATACAGGATTCATGATTCATACTAGCATTCTACAAATAAAATATAAAATGAACATATAGCGACAATTCCACATAAGTATCACATCCAACGAAGACACATAGCATTATTATTGCCTGCTCACATGCAAATTACAAGTGCTCTTACATACAACAAATGACACAACTAATCGATTGTACATGTTCCATTACACATAGTCCATTGCACAACATTGCGCAACAAGGTCATAAAACAAGTTGCATACCGAGCGCTGGCATCACCACGAGGGGCGGCCTAGGCGGCGAGGGGCGGCGTCGGGGGTGGTGGCGAGGCGGGAGGCGGGGCGCTAGGCCGGCGGCGACGGGCGGTGTTGAGGCAGCAGGGTGGCGAGGCAGCTAGGGGGCAAGGCTGCGCGAGGGCGCGATGGAGGTGGTGCTGGATGGTGGCGGAGTCGGGCGGGGCGGGGCAGCGGCGGGCGGGGGGAGGTGGCGGCGGCGAGCTGCGCGGTGGTGCGGGGCCGGGCCGGATGGAGGGGCAGGAGCTGGAGCGGCGGCGGGGCAGAGCTAGGCCTCGTCGTGGGCGGCGGCGGCGCGGTGATGGTCGGCGGCGGGTCTGGGCGGTGGCGGGCCGGGGGGCTGGCCGGGCGGCAGTGGCGGGCGGCGGCGGTGGCGGCGGCGGGCGGGCGCGGCGGGCGTCGGGCGAGCGCAGCAGCGGGGCGGCGGTGGCGGCGGCGATCGGCGTCGGATGCGGCGGCGTTGCGGCACGGGAAATGAGGAGGAAGTGGCGGTGGGTTAGGGTTAAAAGGGATTATTACGTCGGCCGGGGAAAACCGACGTAAATAAATCTTTATTTACGTCGGCCGGGTCTGGGCCGACGTAAATATTATTATTTACGTCGGCTAAGCCGACGTAAATAATGGTGCCACGCCACCGTTCGTAGCGTCGGCTTGTCGTCAGTTTATTTCGGCTGGCCGACGTAAATAGTGTTTTTTCCGTCGGCCCGGCCCGGCCGACGTAAATAGCCCCTTTGTTTACGACGGCTTCGTTGTAGCCGACGTAAAAAATTTTGGCCGACGTAAATACCTCGGTTTCCTGTAGTGCAAAGCGCGCGAGCCGAAAGCAGCAATTTGCTAGCTCCCAAACAGTGAATCCATGTGTGTATATATAGTCATACGTATATTGTACAGCCCCACCTTAATTAATTAACTAAATAACCTAATAAATTTGACAGGACAATCTTTTCTTTTGTTTGGTTAGATCATTTTGGTTAACTAGCATGTACTTATACGCACATGCCATCATCCATGCATAGCGATGGGGCTACAAATAGGAAGGAAATTTGGTGCGACGGTGAAGCAAGCGTCCCTGTTTACAGCACCTCCTGGATTGATTCCACGTTCCCCCCTTTGCACCAATCTTAAAGCAAGGCAAACCTCCACCTCCTTTCCTTCCCTCCCCCTGTCCCAGCGCCTCTGCCATCGGAGAAAAAAAGGCGGGGGCAGCACCGCAGCAGCCGCGGCGGCGCGCGGAGGGAGAAGAAAAGGCGAGGCTGCTGCCCAGGTCCATCGCCCCCGCCTGCGTTGCTGCCCAGGTCCCCCGACGAGCACTACTTCCCCGCCTTCGGCTTCATCTAGGAAGAAAGATATGTGGTATCCTTGTTTGATTGAAACCTAGAGGGAGTTTGATCCATGGAAGATTCAGCAGCCGACGTTGAGTTTGATCGACATGTAGAAGATGGCCACAACTCCTTGGATACGCCGCCGGTGCTCTCGATGATGACCGATGATCAGCATGCTAGGGTTCACCGATGCATAGATTTCTCTTCGACTGAGATGGTCTCACCAATTGAGGTAATCATCATTTAAAATATTGATTTTCAATTTGCATAATTCTTTAGACTTTTTGATCGGAAGACCAATTTATTGAATATTCATGTAAACTGCAGGCGGACAATGCACATGCTGATACTCCGCTTGTTCCTCAAGTTGGAATGGTTTTTGAATCTGAGCATGATGCGTATACATGGTATAACACGTATGCTAGAAAGACTGGGTTTAGTATCAGGAAGAGCGTTACAAGATGGCGGCCCGATAAAACTATATATCAGAAGCATATAGTTTGTAGCAATGCCGGAAAGCGAGATACGAACTCATCCAATGAGACTGCTACTACTAGGACCGGTTGCGATGCTCGTGTTCAATTCAGCATTTCTCGAGAGGGTGTTTGGAAGGTGCAAAAGGTTGTGCTCAAGCACAATCACTACCTTGCTAGTGCAAACAAGGTACACATGCTGAGGTCACAACGACATATTGAAGATGTTGATAAACAACTAATTAGTCAAATACGAGAAGCCGGAATGACGCCATCACAAGTGTATGAGTTTTTTAAGCAGTGGTATGGAGGAGCGGAGAAGGTACCCTTCTCAAAGATGGATTCTAATAATCAGATTGGTCGTGAGCGCAGAAAGTATTTGTCATACAATGATGCTCAAACGCTGTTGGAATACTTGAAAAAGAAGCAGTCTGAGGATCCCTCTTTTTACTATGCCATACAGTTAGATGTGGAGAATGGTCAGATAGCAAATTTCTTTTGGGCAGATGGTCAATCAATCATGGATTATGCATGCTTTGGCGATGCTTTGTCATTCGACACTACGTTTCAAACTAACAAGTTTGAAAGGCCTTTTGCCCCACTTCTTGGAACCAATCATCATAAGCAGACAATCCTTTTTGGGGCTGCTCTATTATACAATGAAACCATTGAGTCATTTGTTTGGCTGTTTGAATCATTCTTAGATGCAATGTCCGGTAAGCATCCTAGCACAATCTTCACAGATCAAGATGCTGCCATGTCAGTAGCAATTAGCATCGTATTCCCGAACACAAGACATCGCCTTTGCTTGTGGCATATTTATCAGAATGCTGCTAAACATCTTAGCCATGTAATACATGATCATCCTCGCTTTCTTGCTGATTTCAAGAAATGTGTCTATGAAGAAAGGTCAGAAGCATACTTCAACATGTTATGGCAAGAATTGTTGAGTTGTTATAAACTTGAGGAGAACACATGGCTGAAAAACATATATGATTTGCGAGCAAAGTGGGCTACCGTGTTTCGAGACTCTTTTACTGCTGATATGACCTCAACTCAAAGGAGTGAAGGTATGAACAATGTTTTCAAAAAAAGGTTTCGTAGAAAACTTTGTATATCAGAACTGTTAGCAGAATGTGAGAAATGTGCCATTAGTCTGCGGGAGAATGAATTGGATGCAGATTACAAGTCACGACACTCTAATCCGGTTACTTGCAACCAGAATTTACCTGTGTTAAGGATGCAATGAATCTTATACAAGAAGACTTTATTCGAGTTTGAACAAACAATTCAATGAGCGGTTTACTTTGTCATTCAATTTATTACAATCTGAGGGCACAATCATGACTTACAAGGTTATGTCTATGAATTTTCAAGATGAAGCAATTGTTGTTTTTAACTCTACTAATATGACCGTCACATGCTCTTGTAGGAAGTATGAAACTATTGTATGTAACTTTATTGCAGGAAGTATAAACTACTTGACAAACCACATGGTTGACAAAATTAATTTGCATATCTTGCAGGTCTACTGTGCAAGCATGCTCTTCGTGTCTTTAATATCAATGCTGTTTTTGGTTTGCCAAGTCATTATATATTGAACAGGTGGACAAAATATGCAAAGAGGGAATTTTTTTCAGATGAACATGCACGTGGTGAGGAAACTTTGAAAGCACATGCTGCTCGTATATCTCAAAAGGCAACATCTATTGCATTGAAGTGTTCAGTTTCAAAAACACTTCTTAATGATTTAGAAAAGGCCATAGACAAGCTGAACTTGGAAGCAGATAATTCACTAAGCCAGAGACCTACCAAACCTTCTGCGGTTTCTCATAGTCATGATGAATGTGGTGGAAACATATTAAGTGGTGGAAACATATCATTTACAGTCCCTGAAATCGTCAAAGGAGCAAAGAGAAGAAGATCAAGGAATGTAGTTGAAAAAAGTAAAAGTAAGAATACAAAGAATAAGAAAAAAGGTACTACTGGATGTGCAAAAGTAAGAATACAAAGAACTAAGTGCCATATATTTGTATTTTTCAGTCTCTTCATAATATGCAAAATTTGTAGGACAAGGTCAAGAGAATGCAGTGCAAAGTACTCAGGAGGGTTCTTCATCAATGCTTGCTCCTTCAACGATGAGTGCTCCCTTAATCCAAGGAGAGTATACAAGTTTGTTTTTTTTTTTGAGAAAGGGGGCATATATTGATTTGGGGCTAAATCACCATCAAGTTACAGAGAAGTCCCCGATAGTACAATAACAACACACACGAGGGACAAAGCGCAAATACACCCACACCACCGCTTATCAAGAACAAGAAGCACCGCCTAAGAGGACGACTAGCCTCGGTTGGCATAGCCACGGAGACATCTCCTCTGGACTTGATCCACGCTTGGAGATAGAAGACGAGACGACGCCAATACTACTGCGCTCCTCCCATGGCGGCGGTTGAACTCGAATCGTGGAGCAGGCGTCGCCGTCAAAAACGAAGCGATCGAACTGCTACCCTCGCCGCCACTACCAGAGACCAACGGCGAAGGATCCGAGATCCTTGTCATCGCTCTCGTCGGCGGTGCAAACAAGCACCGATAGAGGCAGTGCGTGGATGGACGAACCAACCCCGCCTCCCCAAAACAGCCACCACCGCCGAGCTACCACCAAGGGTTGCCGCCTCGTTGGAGCCCACGGAGCGGAGACCCTCCTCCCACGCCAGGTCTTTGCTCGGCTCCGACGAAGTCATCGCCAAGCATCTCGCCATGGAGGAACCACCATCGGCGAACACCACGGCAAACTCTAGCCTACAAACCAAAAAGGAAAGAGAAAAGCAAGGGGAAGACGGGCTCCGCCACACCTCCGACGGTGGTCGTGCTCGCTCGCCCCCACCATCGCCGGAGAGAAGACCAAGACCCCAAGCCACCCACAGATCTGGATCTGGATCCGAGGAGGGACAGGGAGCATTTTAGGGAGAGGCGGGGAAAAAGGAAGGGAAGGGAAGAGGAGGGCAGGCTTGGAGGAGCGGGGGTCCCTCCTCTCTCTGCTGCCGAGCTTCGCGGCAGGCGAGGAGAGAGGAGGAATTTGAGGGCGGCATTCTTGTCTTTGGCTCCCTGGTTTCGCTTCGTATACAAGTTTGTTACTTGGAGAATTTATACAGTAGAATTCTTCATCAAGAAGCATGCTCTTTTGTATTTAATAGGCAAGTATGCTCAATTATTCAGAAGCATGCTCTTTTGTGTGTAGTAATCAAGCATGCTCTCTTGTATTTATGTAGCACGATTCATCTAGATGCATGTGCTTTTGTATGTAGTAGGCAAGCATGCTCTTTTGTATTTATATAGTAGGGTTCATCTAGATGCATGCGCTTTTGTATGTAATAGGCAAGCATGCTCTTTTGTATTTATATAGTAGGGTTCATGCAAAAGTATGCTCTTTTGAACTGAGCACTTGACAGTGCTTTATATTGGGGCTTGCATAGCCTCCTATTGGGATGCCAAAGCTATAATAGTGCTGCACTTTGTTGCCTATTATAAAAATTCATGCCTCAAAGTTAGCTCAATTAATGTGCTTTGGTTCAATTTGAAAGGAATGTATATATGGATTCCCTGCTTGCAATGAATGTTAGGTGGTAAAGTAAAACTGTGATATTGAAGAGCTTTTCCCTTTATTTTGTTACATAGAAACAGCTAGATGAGAACTGTGATATTGAAGAGCTTTTCCCTTTATTTTGTTACATGAATGGAGATGGTGGTAAAGTAAAACAGCATGTCTCGCATGTCTTTCTGGAGGATATTGAATGTCAATTTCTAGGTATTTGTGAAAATCTGGACAGATTGTATACAAATTTATACTCTGGACAAATTGTATGCATGGAATTTTTTATACTCTGGACAGATTGCAACTGATCCAAGCTTTAACATGGATATCTTATCTTATACCTGGAGCTAACAGATTCTGGTGCTACAAATCTAATTCTCACTGTCATATGAATTACATTGCCAAATTCACATCTTGCCAAATTATCACTGATTTATTATCTCAATCAGGAACTGAATTCTCAACCATACATATGATTTCTCAGTCATACAACTCAATTCTCCAATACATCTGAATGTACAAGCATATGATTGAATTTTTTTCTTAAGGAACTAGCATAGGACTGAATATACAACCATGCATAGTACTGCATATACAACCATACAAATTTCAGCCACAAATTTCACAAGTGTATAACTGAATTTACAAGTAAATTTACAACTCAATTCTTAGGAACATCAGGAGCATCCCAATGTGCTTGTGGTAGTATGACCAAATTCACAATTGCAAGGGGCTTCGTGGAGGTAGTGGCAGATGGCTTCAAGGGCGATGCAGAGGGGCTGGCACCGGCACCGGCGAGGGACTACGAGGCGGCGGCACAGGCACCGGCGGGGGACGACGAGGCGGCGGCACCGGCGGAGGACGACGAGCGGGCGGCGCGCAGCACCGCGGAGGACGACGAGGCGCTGCACCGCAAGCACCGGCAGAGGATGACGAGGCGCTGCACCGGCGTGGACGGCGAGGAGGCGGCGGCGGCGCCGGCGGAGGACGACGAGGCGGCGGCGGCGGCGTGGCGGAGGACGAGGCGGCGGCGGCAACGGAGAATGACAAAGCGGCGGCGCCGGGGGAGGATGCGGGGCCTACGCTGGCGGAGGATGCGGCGCCTACGCCGGTGGAGGACGAGGCGGCGGCGATGGAGAATGGCGAGGCGGCGGCGGCAACGGAGGACGACGAGGGATTTTAGGGTTAGGGCCGGGAGAGGAGCATTGCGATGGGGGAGACTCACCGGGGGGAAAAGGAATCGGGGGGGAAGGAATCGGGGGAGGAAGGAGTTATCGCGAGGTATTGTAAGGGACACGTGGAATCAATCCAGGAGGTGCTGTAAATAGGGACGCTTGCTTCACCGTCGCACCAAATTTCCTTCCAAATAGCTATAAATACGACCCCAAAACCAACCAAATTAAGAAAGCAACACACCCGCAACTCTTGAAGGAGACCCATCGACCTCGGAAGCAAGCAATGGCGCAAACATCCAAGCTTGTCATGCCCCTCACCCTCGGCCTCCTCCTGGTCTCCGTCGCCGTCGCGGCCGGAGACGAGCCGCACCCTCCGGCGGCCGCGCCGGCGCCGGCGCCGTCCCACTCGCACTGCCCGATCAACGCGCTGAAGCTGGGCGTGTGCGCCAACGTGCTGAGCCTGCTCAACCTGAAGGCGGGCGTGCCGGCGAACGAGCGGTGCTGCCCGCTGCTAACCAGGCTGGCCGACCTCGACGCCGCCGTCTGCCTCTGCGCCGCCGCCAAGGCTAACGTCCTCGGCGTCGGCGTCGACGTGTCCGTCGATATATAGCCGCCTCCTGCTCAACCACTGCGGGAAGATGGTCCCCTCAGGCTTCACCTGCCCGCCCTGCCTGATCATCCGCGCCGTTCCCATCATAATAGGTTAATACGATGATCAGTACGTACTATACGTGCTTAGTGCTTACATCGATCTTAATTAAGTCTATTTGAATCAATGTCGGCAGCTTGAATCATGCAGTATCAGGCTATCTGCTGAATAGTGCTGCCTGCAGGTTACCGTCGTACGGATTGTATCCGTGAAATAAATTAAAAGATCTGGAGATTACAGGTTGTGTTAACTCGAGCTGTGCTGCATTGCCTTTCGCTACGTAAATTGTACAATGAGATGAACGACATGCGGTAACGACATGCGGGGGTGGAAGTTAGCTTAATTATAGCACGCGTCCGGAAGAATACGTCTAAATCTCCTAAATTTTGATCATGTAACTTTTCTTTTTAATTAATTCAAAGCAGTTCTGCCTTTTTCTTAAAAAAACTTTAAGATAGATCGATCAAATGTTGTAGTAAATAAAAAAAATATAGATAAATAGTAAAAAGAAGTATGAATAATGGTCGTAGATTAATCTAACTTAGATTGTCATTCGTGGACGCTTTAAGTGAGTCAGGCTGCGGCTACGCACCCGCGTCAACTACATAGGTAGAATCTGTTCTTGAACTACCGCTTTAGAGACATCATGATGTGGGGAGTAACAAAACCGAATAAAAATTAGCATAACTGCGTCTCTCTTGGCTGAAGGTTGTGCTTTGCTGAGACGACTCGATAGGAAGATCTGGTAGAATACTCTCCGGGTTTAGGATACAGAATTATCTTACATTTGAATGCACTTCACAAGTTGATTATTGCATGCACTTCACAAGAAGATTTGCCCAAATGCATGGCTCAAGTATGTTTACACTCACACCAACAACAGCTTCTCTATCTCTCATACAAAACACTATTGCCGTCTGCTGTATTCATTTTTCTAAAATTTCTTTAAAATTTATACTACATATTAAAAGATTCCTTTATTACAACAGTTTCTCTATATGTACAACATAATTATAAAGAACCTGCTGAAGATGCTATTGCAGTGCCATCCTGATGACCTGCTTCTCTGTCCTTAAAGCATCTTCTCGTGATATGGCCTGTTCAGGCTGCTTGCTAAGTGAGTAAGTTCTAACCTGATTCAATAGGCACCACAAGAATCAGCATGAATCTCGAGGGCCAAAAGCCCTCGATAAGGGGGGGGAACCCTCGAATAAGGGTTCTCAAGGGCCGGCCCTCGAGAAACAGCCCTCGGGACTAGCTACTCGAGAAAAACAGTGTTTCTCAAGGGCTTAGCCCTCGAAAAGCATATTTCTCAAGTGCCCTATTCCAACACTCGAGAAACGTGTCTCCGCTGACGGTAACGGCGCGGGAAACTAGTTCTCGAGGGCTAAGCCCCCGAGAAATGTTGCGGGACCCACCTCGCTAACGCGTCAGGAGGGATGTCCCGAGAGCCAAGGCGGCAGGTTTTCTCGAGTGCCTGGCACCCGGGAAACATTGCTAGGCAGGGGTTCTCGAGAGCTTGGCCCTCGAGAGCTATTTTATGGGAAAAAAAAGAAAAATATTGGAAAACCAAAATCCAGAACTGCTGCATAGAGGGTCACAATATATGCATATACACAGCAGCACCAGCAACAATATACACAGCAGCACCAAAACATATATATCCCAATATATGCAGCACCACACAGCAGCACCAGCACCCATGTCCTTCCACATTTCACATACACAGCCCAATTTGATACATGGTACATATAGCACAAGTTAATACATCTCAATCATACATCCACCTGAAGAAGCAAAAGACCAACCATTTTCACCTTATTGCTGTGGTGGCGGCGGCGGCGGGGGGTAGTCGAACAGCGATGCGCCGCCATTGCTCATGAGCTCAACAAACCCTACACCTTCGAGGTTTCCGAACTCGGCGTCGTAACCCTGTGGGAGCCATCCAACTGCTCATATCTTCGAGGAGGTGGAACCTCGGAAGCAGAAGTGGCGGAACCCTGTGGCAGAAGTGGCCCAATATCCCAAATATCCATAAAATTTCAGATTCAAGTTTGTGGGAAAATAGCATATTGTGAATGTCTATTACCATGTCAGGATTGTTGGCCCAAGGTCGCAGCATACCTCATGCCTGCCCTTGACCAAGATAGGGAGCATGGCTTGCATGTCCGCTTGAGCTCGCCTGGACATTTTCAAGAGATAAATAATCTCATGATCAAAAGAGATGAATATAGGTTTCGCTTCATACTTACCCCCATATACCTCTGCCTGGCCTCGATCTCGTCCATCCTCTCCCAGTCTCTTCGACGTTCCTCTTGCAAAGTCCTTACGCTCTCCGACAGGGCTAGAATCAACTGCCGGTCCTCCTCGTGCTTTAGATCAGCTTCATTGCGGACTCGTGTCTCAAACGCCCTTCGAGTCTCACGGCGTCCGTGCCTAGTCCTCTCCTCGGGCATGTAATCCACCACCCTACACAACAAATTACAGTGGTTAATCCAAAACAATAAATGGACTCGCGTGCATGAATCAAAAAGAAGTCTCACCTCACGTTGTCCCCACTGATCGGCAATTTACCGTGCGCCTTCCCGCCCATGTGGTTGTATATCAATTCAGTGTCTAATTCTGGGTCGGCCTCCGGATTGCTATCGGTGCCATGCACTTGACGATATGCATCACAATATTGATCCTGCTTTCAGTTTAGTACTAGTTAGGAAAACTGAGTTTGTACTAGTAAAAGTCTATGATGTGTACTAAGTACTCACAATCCGAAGCCTCGCGAGAGGGTCCAACTCCGGCGGGTTGCCTTGGTGTGCCGGCTTTGTCTTAGCCTTCTTGAAGGCCTCCAAGAAACTTAGCGGCCGCCCAGTCTTCTTCTCCTAAAACATGGAAATAAATATTATTATTGTCAATTGGAGAGTACAAGGCATTGTGAAAATTAGAGATAACCTCTTTCTTCTTGAATAACAAGAAGAAGTATCTTCATGTGTACTTCTTGTAGTTCTGCTTAGCCCAGTTTTTCTTCTTGGTTTCTGACACCGCCTTGTACTCCGGGCTACCCCACCATCCGCCAAGTGCGTCCCAGGCGTCCTCATGGTTCGAGCCAGTCAGATTTAACGCCTAGTAAGCGCCTCGATCTCGATACATTGTCGACTTTGCCATCGCTGAGTTTCACGCCGCTCTCAAGCCTGCAATACCAAAATGCTATTGTGATGACATCAAAACTTTGTCAATTAATTGGACTAGGTTTATTACCAAGGCCATCGACAAGTCGCTTGCACTCGTACCAGCTTCGAGGCATCTTGT
Source organism: Raddia guianensis (assembly GCA_036346415.1). Taxonomy (NCBI): domain Eukaryota; kingdom Viridiplantae; phylum Streptophyta; class Magnoliopsida; order Poales; family Poaceae; genus Raddia; species Raddia guianensis. The sequence goes on from CM070544.1 coordinate 32,437,078, forward strand.
GGCCTTCCGGAAGAGCATCGCACCACAAGGACAACAGCTCATTGAAACAAGCGATGCAGAAGTTATACTTGGACTTTAGTGCCATCATACGTGACACCTGCAACATAATTGGGATTGTGGTTCCTTCGTGTAAAGGTTGCTTAGAGGCTGACAAAATCTTTAAGAACTCGGACATTGTCGTTTGTGACTCCAGATCATCAAAGATATGACCAATGTCACCGACCATGTCCTCCATCTGGTCAACTTCATCGAAACCTTCGCCGAGATCAGGTTCGGGTGGCGCTGGGTTCCCCCGAGAACTCTCCCCATGATGGACCCACCGAGAGTAACCAGGCATGAATCCTTTCTTAAATAGATGGAACTCCATCTGTTCCCGCGTTCTCTTCCAGCAGTTATTGCATTCCACACAGGAGCAATGCACATATGTTGTGCTAGGGTCTAGCAACCCGTCAAAAGCACGAGTCACAAATTCCCCCGTCTTCTTGTACCATTCGTCTGAGTGCTCCCCCTTCTCCTTCCACCCGTCATACATCCACCTTCTACTTTCCGCCATACCTTCTGGTCTGCACGAGTCGAGGGGTTTTACACATGGCTTGGGAAGGCTTCTAAACCCACCCACGAATGACCGCATGGGTGCTATCTGTTGTGCACCCCATAACCCAATACGAAATTTCGGCAGCATAACCCTAAGGTTCCCCGGGTGCAACGATGGTCGAAGTGTCATTTCCAACACCCCGACACTAATATTATGCAACGGAGAACCATAAGGTCATGCCGCCGAAATTACGTATCAGGTTAAGGGATGCGCAATGATAGCACACAAAGCGTCATTCGCAGTCGCTATCCATTTGGGACGCCCAATGTCGGGGTCGTCCACTGGACAATTCGGAAACGTGGTTCACAACCCGTAATGGAACCCAACGAATCACCGTCCATGTACCTTACATGTTGTGTCGTTCCCGAACGGGTGACGTACGGCTAGGTTACACCATCAACGCATTTACCTAACAATTAAAATACTAAGATTTCCGGCCAATTTAATTACTAACATTTTCACTAAAATAAAAGTCTACTAATCTAAAGTACTTAGGGTAAAGTTTACTAACACTTCAGCTACTAACATTTCCACTAATAATTGAAAAGCAAAAGTTAGTAACATTTAACTACTAACATTTCCACTAACAATAATACAAAATTAACAATACAATTTAATAATACTGACATTCAATGACTACATTACCAACTTAATTATCAATAATACAAATTGCACTAAAACTAATGTTTACTAATCTAATGTACGCTAGCAAGTTAATTACAATATACAGTTCTCAATTAGTTCCCATTCCTAAATAGTACATGGTATGTCATTAGCCTAATTGTTAATCTCGAAGGTTTCTATACACAGCCCCTCGAGACTAACTACATTCAAACTTGAAAAAGCCCACGAAAGGATTTACCTTGACCTTGTAGGCGTCGACGATCGGCAGTGGGAGGTAGGAGCAAGAAGGGCCGGCGAGGGAAGAGGGGGGAGGTAGGAGGGCTGGTGGAGGAGGGAGGTGGCGGCGGCCGGCTTCTGGAGAGGTGGTCCGAGAGGAGCAAGGAGGGAGAGGCCGCGGCGGCGGGAGTGTGGAGAGGTGGCCGAGAGGAGCGAGGAGGGAGCTCGGGCGACCGGCGGCGGCAGCGGGGTTGGCTACCCTAGGCGGCACGGCGGTGAGCGGCGGCAGCGGGGTTGGCTACCCTAGGCGGCGCGGCGGCGGTGGCTAGCTACTACCCAAGGTAGCGGCGGGGGCGGCGGCGGAGGCTACCCTAGGCGGCGCTGGCGGCGGTGCGGGTGTGGCGGCGACGACAATGGGGCGGAGGCGCTGGGTAGAGGTGGAGCAGCATGTGACCCGATCTGGATCGGGACGGGGGAAAAAGGCGCAGCTCTCTCGAGGGCCAATTATTAGCCCTCGAGAAAATTATGCGGAGGTCTATTCTCGAGGGCCCGGCCCCCGAGAAACATCTTGGCCCAGACGAACGTTCGACGGCGTCGGCGTGGTGTGACCTGTCTCGAGTGCCTTCTGTTAGCCCTCGATAGTTTTCTATTTATCGGGGGTTTTATTTGGCCCTCGATAATAATTTCTATTTACTCGAGGGCTTCATTTTGGCCCTCGAGATTCAGGACAATTCTTGTAGTGAGGGGAGAAATAAAAAGCGCAGGCCAAATTTTATGATTTTTTAACAAGACGAAAATGTTATGATTTTAGCATGAGAAGCTTGGTGATCAGTTATCACCAATTCAACGTGAATTGGTGGTTGAAGCCCAGCCCTGAAGAGTTTCTCCATAAATCGAGTTCTGCAGATACCGTCGCTGCCGCTCGGCCTAGAAACTAAAAAGCTTCTGTTATGTTCTGTGCTATCTCTGTCCGGCCCGTTTCATGGATTGGGCGACAGGGTGGGCTGCTATTTCGGCTTGCATTTACCTCACGCCAACCTGTGCAGTGATCTCCGCTATAAAGCTCTCCAATAATTACGTAGAAGGTAGAATCTCTCCTATATATATGCTGCCGAACTTACCACTGCCACACATTTTTTTATTCTGAAAAGGAAATGCCTTAATATTTTGGAACTGAAACATTACGTCCATATAGGGGTGAAAACGGATTGGGTACTACCCATGGCTACCCGACGCGGTTCAAGGTGGTAAAAAAACAGGTTGGAGATTTTTTTAATGTCGGTTTTAGGCCGAGTTTGGGTAATACCCAAAAAATTTTAGACGGGTTTAGGTCGAATATAATATGCGAGCTACACAACGGGTTTGATCCGGTGGTTTAGAACTTTTGGTTACCCGAAAACATGATAGACAGAGCCTAATAAGGCAACAAGCCAACAAGTGACAAGCCTAATCCTAGCTGTTCCTTTCCCACTCCCTCCCCCGTGCCTCATGCCACCGCCTTTGTTGCCGTACTCGCCGTTGCCCCCCCCCCCCCCCAGTTCCCTGCCGCCCGTCGGTTCCCCTCCGTGCCCTCTGCCTCAGTGCCGCCCCTTCGCCGAGCCTGGTGCCATCCCTTTGCCTGACGTCGCCTCCCCGCTAGTGAGCCCCCTCTCCTAGGACATTCAGATGAACATCGTGCTCGGGACGGCCAAAGGTTCAGTGAACTACTGAACATCGTGTTTAGCGGTGAAAACGAGTCGAGTAATACCCGACCCGTATCTGTTCCGCTAAAGCTTTTACAAAAAAACATGTTCGGATACAGGTCGGATATAGTTTGACCAATGCCCGGACATGTACACGATATATCGGGTCAGGTACTGGTACCCAGGTTATTTTTGAAAGGAAGAAGTCCACTTTACCCCTTCAAATATTGCAAAAGTTCGGTTTTGCCTCCTAAATTCTAAAACCGGGCATCCAACCTCCCTCAACTCTCAAAACTGGTCAAATTACCCCCTCAACCAAAACAACCATAGTTTAGGATGACCTGTCATCCTAATCATCATTTTTTTTCTACAAAATAAATTCACAAAATTTAATAAATTGTATAAAATCATAGGAAGTTCAATAAAATCGTATACAAATACCACGAAAAATTAGAAAAAATACGTAGAATCAAAAGATTCAATAACGTATAATGTTTGTATATGTACTTTAATGCATTTTTGTTGATGAATGTCTTTTATTGATTTAAAAAATTAAGGATTTAGGAAAATTTTTGTTTGCAGAAAATAATAAAAATGCAAAAGGTAAGTATGCTATTTTGAATGTTGAATTTAATTTTTTAAATTACAATTAAAAGGTCAAACTAACTTTGAATTTTAATTTAAAAATGAAAATTAAAAGGTAAAGCTAGCTTCCCGATATTTCTTGTAGTTTTCTCCTTTTCCAATAAGCCAGACTTATTTTCCATAAAAGCTCAAACTATTGAATCAATAAAATATATTATAGGACAAATATATTTTTCATATAATTATGCACATAAAATTATAGTATTTGGATTCTACACTTTTTTCCAAAGTTTTAGATATTTTTATTCAATTTTTTTAATTTTTATGATTTTCTATAATTTATTTAATTTATTTGAATTTATTTAATAAAAATTAGATGCCATGTCATCTAAAACCATAGTGGTTTTGGGTGGAGGGCGTATTTTGAGCGGAATTGATAGTTGAGTGGGCCAAAACCGAACTTTTGCAATATTTGAAGGAAGAAGTCCATTTTACCCCCTTGAACTATCGCACATGTTTAGTTTTCCCCCCTCAACTTTAAAACCGGACAAAACACCCCCCTCAACTATCAAAACCGGTACAAAATACCCCCCTCACCCAAAACCATGGTGGTTTTGGATGACATGGCATCTAGTCATCATTTTTTCTAGAAAATAAATTCAAAAAAAATCTAGAAAATTATAGGAAGCTCAAAAAATATAATAAAAATATGCACAACAATAGAAAAAATACATAGATTCCAAATATGCAATAAAACTGTAAAGTTTATGTGCATACTTATTTGCAAAAATTATTACTTTTATATAAGGTGTTTTATTTATTAAAAAAAGTATTCAAGAAAATTTTGTTTCTTCTGTATAAAAATGGTGAAAAATATTTCCTTTTGAGGAATGGGGGCAAAGTGGTCTATTTCCTTTTAAAAAACGGGTATCCGGCCTCTCAACGGCCCAGCCCATAACTTGGAGCCCAGTCTTCCGCACTCCTCAATTCCTTCGGCGAGTCCAGCGCGCCGTTCGCCGCCGCCATCCGCGCGTCCCCGCGCCGAGGGCGCCGCCATCCGCCGTCCCCATGTGTCTCCATGCCGGTGGCGCCGCCGTCCGTGCGCACCGCCGTCCCCGCGCGATGCGATCCCCGCGCCGACGCTGTCCCCGCGACTCCGCGAGCGTGTGTGTGTGTGTTTATGCTTCGTTTCTTTTGCTCTTGCCTGCAAGGTTAGAGGCGTACTTTGTGTGTAGTGTGTTTATGCTTCGTTTATACTGTTCGTATAAAGTACTGGGGTGGTCTTGATCAGCAGTGGTCAACTGGGCATCAACAACAGCGGGAGGTTGTTGATTACTAGCTAGAAATATTCATTGTTTTTTTGGAATGACCTGTATACCTGGTGCAGCACATGTTTCACAGCGAAGCAGTGTGATAAATCAGTAAGAATATGTTCCTTTTCTCGTTGCGCAAGTGTTATCTCCCTCTCAAATTCTCCAGTATATTAATTAGAAATGTTTATTTCAGTGTTAATTTCTCTCCATTACAAAAGATTTATTTATCATTTCTGTTCTCTCTGCTTGAGGTTTAAGACTGTCGTCTATATAGTCGCAGGTTACCAGGAGCAACAGCAGTGTAAACCTTTTTTTCGGCGGTTTGGGGTCAAACATTGTGCAGCACTAAGCCATTTGTGCGAATGTTGTCCTGTCTTAGTGTAGATAATTGTTCTTTTTATTACACAATTAATGTTTGAATCTAAAAGCTGGAAACTAAATTTAACTCTTATCAACCGTCTAACTTTCATATCATGAACCTACCAATGTTGTGGATCATAAGTATATTTTGAACTTTATGTAAATTGAACTATGTCTTGTGTATTAATTGGACTCTTCGTGTTAAATTATTTGTGTTAAAATTTTTAGCACATATTTGTTATTAAGGAATTCACGTACTACCCTCTAAGTATCCGTTGTTCGTATTGTACCTGTTTGTATAATATCCGAAACCCGTTTTTACCCATTTTTAAATACATGTATCTGTGTCCTACCGGTTTTTAACTACTTGTACTCGTATCAAAAAAAAAAAAGGGTAGGGTACGTAATAACCCCTATCCGACCCATACCCTATCTCCGTTTTCACCACTAAGATTCGTGCTCTGCTTGTGCTTCTTGATTGTGTTGACTCAGGAGTTTGTGGATTGTGGTCTTACGCTTCTAGGCTTGAGATGGTTCAGGGTCGTGTACCTACACGAAGGGCTCCACATGCCCGCGTCTCTCCTCTTCGAAGGCCTACGCATCTAGTTAAGGATACACTTAAAAATAATTATAATCAGTTTACAAAGATGGCTAGGACACATTAACCAAAGATTAACATGTCTAGAAACACACACTAGTTTACAATGCATGCAAGCAATTTTAACAGTTTAGAATTGTAAAACGTGGGAGAAAGACAAGTATCTAAGCTTGCCTTCAAAGTAGTCGGAGCCTTGCCGGTGTAGGACAGCTCCTGGATAGCACAGCACACAGTAGACGGAGCAGGAATGTACGCGTAGAAGCAAATAGCAAAAATAACCAACTTCAGTTCAGATAAACAGTTTAGTATGAATATATAAAATTCATATGAATTTTTGTGTTTTTGTAGTCTCCGAAATCATCTAAATTGGAGTACATTGAATATATACTATTGCAGTTGTAGATAATAGCTAGTTGCACGCTCATTATTTTTAGGCATTCGTCAATATATATACTGTTAATTAGTGGAACTCCACTAATAAGATCTTCCTGAATAAGCCAGGTCCAGCTAGCTAGGTAACCAATATATATATAGGAATAATACATAAGGCTCCATGCAGCCTAGGCTCCTTGCTCATCAACCGTTTGATCATCTGATAGACCAGCGCAGCAGATTAACGGGTATACCGTTTTACTGTCCGTTAGCTGAAAGGCAGCCAATAGTATTTAATGAACGCTTTAATCACGAAAATTAATGTGATGCCATGATTTTGGTGCTATTTAACCCCGTCTTCTCTCTCTCCAATTTGATTTTCACCAGATCCAAACCAAATGACCGCAGTGCACCTCGGCGAGCTCCTCCCCGGCATCGGCAACCTCATCCTTGCCCGGCCCGGCAAAGGCGGCGATGGAGGCGAGCGCCGGCCTGGTGGTTGGCTCTCACAACGATGCACGCCGTGATGGTGAAGGAGCGCTTCATTAGCACCCATGCCTCCACTGTCAACGGGTTCGCAAATGTCGGCATCAACGCAGTCGACGTCGTCCCAGATCCGTCTTCGGCGACGAGCTTCCCTCGGGAGACGCGCTCGGCGACAGCGAGCTTGAGCGCCATGGTGCGTGGCTTGTTGATGGCACCCTTGCCCGCCAAGGTCATCGATTGCATCTCCTGCCACTACGCGTTGAAGTCGGTGAGCGGCGCGGCTCCGTCGATCGGGCTGGCTCTCGAGCTTGCAGATGGTGTCGAGCGTGAACTCTACAGGGTCTCGTTGTTGGGATTGGGGCGCCAAACTCGGAGAAGAAGGGCTTCAGTCCGGGCTCGCCGGCAGCCTCGGAGGCTCTCCAGCGCAATCCGCCCGACAAGCGCGTCCACCAGCATCGACTTGCCGGATGTCGGCTCTCCTCTGATCCTCTCCGGCAGCACATTTATATATGCACACTACACATACATGTAAAGTATATGGATTGGACCAGCATATACATATAACATAATATGTGTATTATACACTGTCGGGGATAAAATCATGGCCTATTGCCATGGCCCACTCTCTGACGGCCTAACCGAACAGCCTCCGAGGGCCTGGCTCCCTAGAGGGCTCTATCAGGCCCATGTGCATCCTGCCGAACAGCCTCCTGGTCAACACGATGCGTGGCGGCCTAGGCTTTCTGTTCGAGTCCGACTCGAACAGAGTTCCGCACGGCTACGTGAAGACCCGAACATAGGTTTTCCGGATTGGAGCAGACGTCATGATCCTCAAGAATTAGAGATATACCTTATCTACCTGGGGATATATTTAGCATGTATACGAGTCCGTTGCGGACGCGCGGCCAGCTCGGCCCGATTATCCCTCGGTAGGTCGGTTGTTCGACACTATATAAACCAGGCCCCTACGGTGTGTAGAGGGGAACATCATCAGATCTAGGGTCCAGGATCTGATTGAAGATCAGCCAGACTTGAGTAGATCGAATACTACTTCTTGTACACCTAGAATCTCGCCGAGACCTGTTCGCCTTGCCGAGTTCTTTCTTGTAATCCCTTCTTCATATAAAGAAGCACTGGATGTAGGACTATTATCTCTCCGGAGAGGCCTGAACCAGTATAAAAATCCTCTGTCTGTCCGCTGCTCGTTGATTACTGTTTGTCCTGCTCAGCAGTGTCTTCTATCTCCCCTTCTCAAGAACCTTAGTTGACTTGGGATCGATATCCCAACCGTCGACATACACGGTGTATACAAAGCCCTTTTTTGAATAATATATAGACATGCTGAAAGATGTATAACTCGTAGAATCAATAGAGCTTCATGGATTTCATGCTGATTTTGGATGGTCGCACTGCAGATAATAAGCATCTGTTAAATTCGATTCCATACGTTCGTATGATCAGTTTTTTAAAGATACGTCAAATTTGTAAATAAATGCGATTTGAAAAGGTAGATGGAGTGATTCCCTCTGGTGCCTTCTTTGTCTCAAACAGATGGGTATTCAAAAATTTATACCTAGTATGGTAGGTGAGAAGATATTTGTATATACTCGAAAACATAGGACGCATGAAACAAAAATACACATTCAGCGTATATTCAGCTTCGAGTGGTTGTCCATTTGTGAAACTTCTACATGCTCGATGCATGTGTACCTATAATACCTGTATGCCCAGATCGTAGAAGTGTATGCATAGTAAATCCAACGTGCATATGGAAGTATACATATGAGAAAAAAGTGTGTATATACATAGAAAACTCAATTAAATCAAACCAAATCTGGACGTGCACATGGAAGTATACACGAGGTATTAACCTGCAAATATGAGAAAAAGGTGTGTATATACATCAATGTTCTAAATAGCGTGCTATAGTGGCACTATAGCGTTTTGAACATGTATACGCTACGCTATTGCACATATGTCCGCTATTACAGCTAAGAGCGCAATAACGCGATTTAGCGGCGCTAAAATGCATAGCGGGCTATAGCATTTAGCGGCGCTATTTAGATTTCAATGCTTGCGGGCTGAAACCAAAGCCCGCTCAAATTCCGGCGCTGGTCTCGGTTCAAAATAGTTACTCTGTTATGATGGAATTGTCAGTTCTCAGGTACTCTTTGTGCTGTTTGTGTTTGTTGATGGATTTGTGTTTATGATATAGTGTACTTATAAATAATCACTCTTATGATCATACCTTAATCTTATGTTGTTTATAACCTACACAAAAACAGCTGAAATCCATGTTTTTTTGACTTTGATTTGTCACTTTGAGGCATATATATGCCATGTTTTTACATTATTTTGAAAACCGCTAACTTGCTTAGCGGCCGCTATAGCGCCGCTATAGCTGTCTTAGCGGTTTGAGGAGAGCTCCGCTAAAACCTATAGCCCGCTATTTAAAACATTGATATACATGTATACGGAAGTATACACGAGGTATTAGCATGCCCGTTCACTAATCCACGTGTACGGCTGATCCATGCATAGCCACTAATCATGTTTGAGACACTTAGTTTGGTTTGAAACTGCATTAAATGCATGTATTATAGCACTAATTTGAAATCGTACTAAATGAGTTATTTGAACGGAGAATAATTTGACTTGCTAAACGGGTATCACTTTGGCATACCCGATAATCTCCAATGCAATTGATGATCAAATAAATCAACGGTAGCTAGCAATGGAGCCTAGGCTCCATAGAGCCTAGAACAGGCTTCCTGAACCGTCTATAATCAAAAAAACTCGCATACTACGAACCGTCGCTAAATACATACCTTTATGAGACGGCTTGTACCATTCAATTGCCGTCAAACAAAGCATATGATTGTACATAACGAAACATTATATAATACATAATTATAAAATATGCTTCTTATTATAAAAGTAACCCTTTTTCTCGTACCTCATATGCGATGTTTGTAGCTATAAAAACGTATCTAATGCAACTGACATGTAAGACGATTAGAATGAAACCGCCTCGAAAGTAACTACTAACATTTAAGACGGTTATAGCTAAACCGTCTTTTATTCCTGACCCGCGTGCAATAAAAGACACTTTTGTGTTTGATAAGTCAAAAACGTCTAAAAATGCGCGTCTTATATTACTCTATATGTACTAGTGAATAGCTCTAGGGTACAGCGATATCCGCTACTAGAAATGTGCTGAAATGTGCTTATCCATGACGACATCATCATGACGTTTGAAAATAGTTGCCATGAAAAGTGATAATCTATGAAGTCTATTTACCGGTCGTCATAGTTTGCATGACGCGCCACCAGCCCCAATAAAATTGTGATGAAACAATAAAATTATGTCTAAAACAACATAATGAATTGTCATAGATAACATAAATCTGTTAGACCGTAGGGTGACTTGAAGTAACCCTATATATCATAATATGCTCTTTGTCATAAGTAGTCCTATGTCCAACATGGTGCAACGGTGTGAATGCAATAACTGCATATCTAATTGTTTCCAAATAAGATACGGAGCACAGACTCCATGAAGTACCAAGTATGTGTGTGTGTGTGTGTGTATGTATGTATGTATGTATGTATGTAAGTTTATTCCACCGTTCGAGGCGTTGCGATTATGCTCGCTATCACCGGTCGAGGGAAAGCAAAAAGAAGACACACAAGTAGATTTTTTTCTGAATTTATTTTTGCTCATATTTTCAATGCCGCTCATCAGGCCATGTGATATGCACGCATGGGAGATTAACGACAAACTAGCTAATGGTTATCTTATATTAAGGGGGCGACTAGGGGACGGGATCCCATCCCACCCGCCCCCCGACGGGATGCCCCCCCTATGCCTCCCCCCTGGCTCCGCCGCCTCCTTCCTCCGCCCCGCCTCCCCCTCGCTCTGCCGCCTCCTTGCGCCCTCGCCTCTAGCTCCGCACACCCCACCGCCTCCTTCCTCCGCCCCGGCCGGCGGCGAATTTGCATGTTAAAATAGTCAAAATTTCAAAAGGATCTTATATATACATAAATTTGCATGTTAAATTAGTTAAAAACTTCAAAAAAAAAATCTACCACATGTAAATTTGTATGTTAAAATATTAAAAAAAATTCAAAAAACAAAAAAAATACATGAATCCGCAAGATAAATAGCTAAAAATTCTTGAATTCATATGAATTTGCAAATTAAAATGCTATAAATTTTCTATTTGATCTTCTCAATACAAAAGTTAATTTTTATTGGCTCTCCTTAATATTTCTAGCTCCGTCCCTGTATGCACGCATGGGAGATTAATTGCAAACTAGCTGATGGTTATCTTATATTAACTATGTATTTTGGCTGTAGGTAGGCAGCAGCTAGCTAGTTGCACGCTCATTCGTTAATTTTTGTTAATTAGTGGAACGTCCACTAATAAGATTTTTCGGGATAAGCTGGCCAGCTGTTTAACCATTTTTTTTGATGATTTCCTATATATCATGTAAGCGTATATACATATATATCCGTGCCCATGATCGTATCAGCGCATTTCGTCTCAACAAACCCGCAGAGTTGATTGTTTCTTTATTATAGTTCGCTTCTCCATTTTCGATCGACGCCGTTTAATTGCCAGGCCACGTGACACGGAGATTAGCTAGTTACAAAACTAGCTGTTATTAATTGAAGTAGGTCGATGGCAGCTGGTTGCACGCTCATTGTTTTTAGGCATTCGTTAATATCAAATTAGTGGAACTCCACTAACAAGATTTTCCAGGATATGCCAAGCTAGCTAGCTAGCTAGGTAACCAATGGTTGACGTATCAAATAAGATTGCAAATAATGTATATCCGGCAGCTACATACACACATATATATAATTAATAATGACATTGATCCGCTGCCATAATTAAAATAACATTTTTCATGGGTCACACGGCCGGTAGAGATCGATCGAAAAGGTGGTTGGAAATGAAGTGGTTTAATTAGTTCCTTCGGGCATGAACACGTAGCCCAGATTGTTGGGTCTCATCAGGGTTAGCCAGAACACGTCCAATTTATCAGTCCTAAATCCATTTGGAACGGAATTTGTGCAGCTCGATCAGCTGCGACTTGAAAGATCATGGAGCGTGATGCCGCTCGCCGCCTCCTGGCCGTGATCCTCGTTGGCTGCTTGCTCGCCAGCGTTCTTCTGCCATGCACCGAGGCACGTCGGCGTCGGAGAAGGCGCGCTAGGATTTATGCTTCTGCTCGTAGGAGTCGTAGGGCAGCCAACAAGGGAGCCAACCGCATTGGACTTGCCGCTGCCAAGGCAGTTCCATTGACTCGTAATGCGGCAAACGACGCGGTTCTCCCCGCCGCTAATACTGCAGGCAATGCAGCTGTCTTCACCGGCGATGCTGCAGACAACACAGTTGAGCTCCTCGGCGGTATTGCAGCCGACGCAGATAGCACCATCGGCAATACTGGAGGAGGCCATCGCTGATCCTAACAATAGTCGATGATGAGCAAGCCATCAGCTACATCGTACGACGATTTCGTATGTTTGCCTACGTCCACTTCTGCATGGTGATCCAAGTGTGTATGTGTGTGCATTTTTTGCTTTGTGCCCGACTGTTCGAGGTCACCCATCCTTGTGCAGTTGTGTGTGGATGTGCGCATGCATGCATTGTGTCATTTGTCCATCGCCTCCTGTGTACTACTGCTCTTGTCTATTAATTGCACTGCCATCTCATGTTCGTAATATGTCAAATAAATAAGTTGTGCACGCGTTAATTTGTTGCTAACAAATGATGCGTTTAGGCGGAAATACTTTCATCGGTGCGACCCGACCAGCGTGGCATTGATTAGACGCGTGCAACATCACCGTTCTCAAAATATGAAAATATATATAGCATCATTGTCACATGTATATCTTTTTTACTAAAATTTATTTTGAAAATGTGCATGTCACCATAAGGCTTTCGAGAACAAAAATTTAATATTAAACTTAGGCCTTGTTTGTTTCAGATTAAAGTTGAGTTGAGTTTTACTGTAGCAAATTTGTGACCCTCTCGAAAGACATTTTAAAAAAATTTAAAAATTGTGAAGAAAATATTTTATGAACTACGAGACGAACTATTTGAAACCAAACAAAAATGACTACAAAATATTACATCATTAGGCTTATACAAAAATGACAAATTTGCATTTAATTTAATTTAATTTAATCTGAAACAAACAAGGCCATAGGCAATATAGCTAGTGTTAATGCTATGCGCCCTAGCTTGTTCGCCGTGCTCTGTACTCCGCCGTGCCGAGCTGCACGCCGCTCCGTGTGCCCGCTTCCATCGTATCACAATTACACCTCCACGGCGCCGGTAGTCACTCCAACACCCACCTCCCTCTCGGCCGCCTCCCTTAAGCAGACCTCGAGCCCTCTGTCTACGTCACTCCCTCATTTTCCCCCAAAGCCGTCGAAGCACCGCCTGGGCGATTCCATTGTTCGGGTGTGTCTCCGGTCGATCCCTCTCGCCTGGAGCTTCTGTGCACACCGCTAATCTTTTCCCTCACCCAATTTCAGATAAGCCGCCGGGTGGAGCCATGTCCACGACGCCCCTGTTTTGGCCGCCGTCGTTCTCCTTGTCGCCAGCAACCTTCGCTTCATCATGCGCTCGGTCGTGTGCTCGGTGGGGATCTCCTACACCCTCTCGCTTCCCACTTCCTTTCATAGATTGTAGATCTGTTTCGAGGCTCGGCAACTACGGTGAGCTTTTGGATCTGCCGCCGTTCGTCGCACCACCGCGTCCAACCCTGTTCGGCCTCAGCGCGGGCACCATGATAGTCGTAAGGGACCGTAGGTGCTATCGCACGCACGCACATGGCCGAATTGGAGCTATAGCGCTGCCGGCCACGTCGCCCATCCGGAGGAAGATTCTTGCTGTCACACGTGAACTAGGTCACCAAGAACCAAGTCGCTGACGTACGGGCCCCACCAGCCAGGAAAACCCTTCGTGCGCAGGATTAAATCTGTGACCCCGTGTCGCTGCCAATGAGCCTATGGCCCACCGGGAAGGATAAGCGGAGGCGCCCACGGGCGCGGCGCTATCCCCGTGGGGAAGCGCCCTGTGAAATACGCTTTTGGCCTATATAGCCCTGTGCAGGCGGGGTGCGCGCGCTAGCGCCGTGGGCCGAAAACCTTGCTGGGCTGGATTCATCCGTGGGTTGGGCCATCACTATTTATAGATTTTGCATAGATATAGCTAATTACGTAATTACAGAAGGTGTTATAGGTTTATTAAAAATACTTAGAGGCTCTCAAAAATTCTTGAAAAATTTAGGCAAATAGATGAGACTATTCTAGTTTTTATAAAAACATATATAGCACCTGTTACAATTATCTTTAGGCACTATTAATATAAAGATATGCCATTTTCCTAATTAGAGTAGGGTAAAAATAGAATTATGGTAACTTTTATGATAAAATATGGAATCTGACCTCATCAAATCATGATAAAATAAAATAAGGTAGATAAGTGCCCTAATAATTAGGGAAAATTATAAAAATGTAATTCTTGCCCAAATAAGTTTATTAGATAAATATTTTGGCAAACACACTAAAAGGATTAATGGTTTCTTTATTAATTAAAATAGGTGCTGACCTTAGAAAATTATAATGGTAGCATATAGCCTAGTTACTCGATTACTATGTTAGCGTATAATATCGTATTTTGGGTTATCGCTAGGTTTTTATATAATGATATTAAGAATTATTAAATACTTTATGGCACGCATTGCATATCATACGAAAATAGTACTGTTATCCAACCTTACATATCATGGTGTCGATGGTAGGACCTAGATCACGTGCATGCATCATGTTTTCTGTTTGCACCGATGTGTACTATTGGATTATATCCAGTGGCGGAGCTTGACCCAAAATGTGTGTGTGTGTGGGTGGGTGGGGGGGGCAAACTACCAAAGCACAAAAGTCTAAACTCCAAACTCCAAATTTTATATAAAAGATGATCATGATTCATTGGCATTGGCATGGCCCAATTCTCCAAGACTCCAACGAGCTGATTGCAGGCGGCCAATGAGCAGGCCTGCCATGTTTTGGACCATAATAATACCTGGGGGTCTTTAAAAAAAATTTGTTGGGGGGGGGGGGGGCACGACCCAGCTTGGCCCTAACAAAGCTCCGCCCCTGATTATATGTGTGATTAGACGTAGGCGATCCCGAGGGAAGATTTGGTGACGCGGAGGAAGATTTCGCACCTGAACAAGGCGAGTTAACACTTACTCTTATAGATGTTTACCGTATTAGGGAGAGATTGTGACTTTCCCTAGTGCGGATTAATATCGATATAATCATGTTCATTACCCAGTTTTTCCAAACTATATTGTTTATTATCAATGTGCATGCTTATTAATTTCCTATTTGTTAATCATGATATAAATATGCATGCCTGTCCTTGTATTATCTAGCCTTTATGACTTCTTTGAGGATCATATCCTTGTTAGGCTAAGAATAGTTTGGTAACAACTTTAACCCTGCCTAATGGGTAAAACCTATTTAGACTTGCTTAGGCTTAAACAAATCTTCTGGCAACCAGCCACGGAACGGTAAACTGATATTCACCGGTCATTCATTCATTAAAAAGGTTATGACATGTGACAGTTAGAGCTAATAGATGCTTGATGGGCTGAATGTTGTTTGTGGTTATAGCTATGTGGTGTGTCGGTTCGGTTTAGTCGGTTGGTCGAGATAGCTCAAGTGTGGTAATATCATGGATTGCTGAAGTAGTGATAAGTTGGTGGGAGAGTTGCCCCATGTATGACGTCCGGATGGATGAATAAGGCACGAGATGTCTTGTGCTGGGTTTAGCTAGGGCAACATGAAGTTCGGCTAGGTTTGGTTAGGATCAAGGTCAAGTATGTTTGTTGAGTTTGGGTTCGTTTCCTTAAGGTTGGTTTACGAGGTCGGTCGATTGGGGTCTTAATTGTGCTGTTATGATTCTAAACTCCTTGTTTTTTAAAGGAACATTAAAATTGCTAGATAGGGTAATTTAAACTCATCTGAAAAACTGGCTCTACGCAAATAAAGGAACATCTTCCTCACTCGAAGCCTCGTATCATTAAGTGCATTAAGGGGAGTGTTAACTAGCCAGTGTTTGGATGACGCTGACCTCGCTTACTTATACTCTTTTCGATGATGGTGCCGAAGTGGATCCATACGAGAGTGCCATGAAGACAAAGGACAGGACTTCGGAGGACCTGACGAGTCTTAGGGTTGCTCCAGTCGCTTGCAAATTGGATAGCCATGGAGATATTCTTTTGAGTAGATATTTTGGTTTCGCTGCATTACTCTAAAAACTATCTTTTGTACTAAGGGTTCGGTTAATCGCCTTACTAAAATCGCCTATGGGCGTATCATGGAAATGTAATATTTAGGGATTTACGCTCTAATCGATGTATGCTTGTATCGGCTATGTGATCTTCCGTACTAGTGTGCAGATCTAAGGACTAGTGTATAGGATTCCATCTCTCAAGGTAAGTATAAGCTTGAGGGTTGACAAAAACCGGACAAAAATTATCTAAATGCGTCTCTCTTGGCTGAAGGTTGTGCTTTGCTGAAACTAGACTCGATAGGAAGATCTGGTAGAATACTCTCCGGGTTTAGCATCCAGAATTATCTTACATTTGAATGCACTTCACAAGTTGATTATTACATGCCTTCTGCCCAAATGCGCTCAAGTATGTTTACACTCACACCAACAACAACTCCTCTATATCTCATATAAAACACTATTGCCGTCCGCCGTCTGCTATATTCATTTTCTTAAAATTTCTTCAAAATTTATACTACACATTAAAAGATTCCTTTATTACAACAGTTCCTTTATATGTACTACATAATTATAAAGAACCTGTTGAAGATGCTATCGCAGTGCCATCCTGATGACCTGCTTCTCTGTTCCTTAAAGCATCTTCTCGTGATATGGCCTGTTCAGGCTGCTTGCTAAGTAAGTTATAACCTGACTCAACAGGGGATAAATAAAAAGCGCCGGCCAAATTTTATGATTTTTAACAAGACGAAAATGTTATGATTTTAGCATGAGAAGCTTGGTGATCAGTGATCACCAATTCACCGTGAATTGGAGGTTGCAGCCCAGCCCTGAAGAGTTTCTCCATACATCGAGTTCTGCAGATACCGTCGCTGCCGCTCGGCCTAGAAACTAAAATGCTTCTGTAATGTTCTGTGCTATCTCTGTCCGGCCCGTTTCATGGATTGGGCGACAGGATGGGCTGCTATTTCGGCTTGCATTTACCTGACGCCAACCTGTGCAGTGATCCCCGCTATAAAGCTCTCCAATAATTACGTAGAATATCTTCTATATATATATATATATATATATATATATGCCGCCGAACTTACCCCTGCCACACTTTTTTTCTGAAAAGGAAATGCCTAAATATTTTGGAACTGAAATATTACGTCCATATAGGAGTGAAAACGGATTGGGTACTACCATGCGTACCCGACGCGGTTCAAGGTGGTAAAAAAACGGGTTGGAGAATTTTTTAATGTCGGGTTTTATGCCGAGTTTGGGTAATACCCAAAATTTTTAGATGGGTTCAGGTCAAATGTAATATGCGAGCTACACAACGGGTTTGATTCGGATTCGGGTATCCGGTAGTTTAGAACTTTCGGGTACCTGAAAACATGATAGACAGCCTAATAAGGCAACAAGCCAACAAGTGACAAGCCTAATCCTAGCCGTTCCTTTCCCACTCCCTCCCTCGTGCCGCATCCCATCACCTTCATTGCTGTGCTCGTCGTTGCCTCCCCTCAATTCCCTGCCGCCCGTCGGTTCCCCTCCGTGCCCCTTTGCCTCAGCGCCGCCCCTCCATCGAGCCTGGCGTCGTCCCTTTGCCCAACGCCACCTCTCTGCCAGTGAGCCCCCTCCTCTCCAAGGACATCCAGATGAACATCGTGGTCGGGACGGTCAAAGGTTCAGTGAACTACTGACATCGTGTTTAGGGGTGAAAACAGGTCGAGTAATACCCGACTCGTATCTTTTCCGTTGTAGTTTTTGCAAAAAAAAAAGGTTCAGATATAGGTCTGATATAGTTTCGAGCAATGCCCGGACAAGTACCTAGGTTATTTTTAAAAGGAAGAAATCCACTTTACCCCCTTCAAATATTGCAAAAGTTCGGTTTTGCCTCCTAAACTCAAAAATCGGGCATCCAACCTCCCTCAACTATCAAAACTGGTCAAATTACCCCCTTCAACCAAAACCACCATGGTTTTGGATGACATGTCATCCTAGTCAGCATTTTTTCTACAAAATAAATTCACAAACTTTAATAAATTGTATGAAATCATAGGAATCTCAATAAAATCATATAAAAATACCACAAAAAATAAGAAAAAAATGTACTTTTATTGAAATCATATATACTTTTATGTACTTTTTATGTATTTTTGTTGAAGAATGTCTTTTATTGATTTAAAAATTATGGATTTAGGAAAATTTTGTTTGTAGAAAATAATAAAATGGAAAAGGTAAGTATGCTATTTTGAATGTTGAATTTAATTTTAAAATTAAAATTAAAAGGTCAAACTAGCTTTGAATTTGAATTTTAAAATGCAAATTAAAAGGTAAAACTAACTTCCTATATTTTCTTAGTTTTCTCCTTTTCCTATAAGCCAGACTTATTTTCCCTAAAAGCTCAAATTATTTATTCAATAAAATATATTATAGGAAAAATTTATTTTTTCATATAATTATGCACATAAAATTATAGTATTTGGATTCTACACATTTTTTCAAAGTTTTAGATATTTTTTATATTTCTATGATTTTCTACAATTTATTTGATTTATTTAAAAAATTAGATGCCATGTCATCTAAAACGGAGGGGGTATTTTGACCGGAATTGATAGTTGAGTGAGGTTGGATGTCGGGTTTTAGAGTTCAGTAGGCAAAACCGAACTTTTGCAATAGTTGAAAGGGGCAATGTTGTGTTTTTCCTTTAAAAAACGGGTATCCGGCCTCTCAACGGCCCAGCCATACCTTGGAGCCCAGTCTTCTGCACTCCTCAATTCCTTCGGCGAGTCCAGCGCCGTTCGCCGCCGCCATCCGCGCGTCCCCCGCGCCGAGGGCGCCGCCATTCGCCGTCCCCACGTGTCTCCATGCCGGTGGCGCTGCCATCCGCCGCCGCCGTCAGTGCGCACGTACCGCCGTCCCCGCGCGATGCTATCCCCGCACCGACGCTGTCCCCGCGACTCCGCGAGTGTGAGTGTGTGTTTATGCTTCGTTTCTTTTGCTCTTGCCTGCAAGGTTAGAGGCGTACTGTGTGTGTAGTGTGTTTATGCTTCGTTTATACTGTTCGTATAAAGTACTGGGGTGATCTTGATCAGCAGTGGTCAACTGGGCATCAACAACAGCGGGAGGTTGTTGATTACTAGCTAGAAATATTCATTGTTTTTTTGGAATGACCTGTATACCTGGTGCAGCACATGTTTCACAGCGAAGCAGTGTGATACACCAGTAAGAATATGTTCCTTTTCTCGTTGTGCAAGTGTTGTCTCCCTATCAAATTCCCCAGTATATTAATTAGAAATGTTTATTTCTGTGTTAATTTCTCTCCATTACATAAGATTTATTTATCATTTCTGTTTCCTCTCCTTGAGGTTTAAGACTGTCGTCCTTATAGTCGCAGGTTACCCAGGAGCAGCAGCAGTGTAAACTTTTTTTTTGGGCGGTTTGGGGTCAAACATTGTGCAGCACTAAGCCATTTGTGCGAATGTTGTCCTGTCTTAGTGTAGATAATTGTTCTTTTTATTACACAATTAATGTTTGAATCTAAAAGCTGGAAACTAAATTTAACTCTTACCAATGATCTCTAACTTTTGTATCTTGAACCTACCAATGGTTGTTGATCATAAGTATTATTCGAACTTTATGTAAATTGAACTATGGTCTTGTGTATTAATTGGACTCGTCGTGTTAAATTATTTGTGTTAAAATTTTTAGCACATATTTGTTATTATAGAATTAGCGCACTACCCGCTAAGTATCCGTTATTCGTATTGTACCCATTTGTATAATATCCAAAACCCGTTTTCTACCCGTTCGTAAATACATGTATCTGTATCCTACCGGTTTTTAACTACTTTTACTTGTATCCAAAAAAATAGGGTAGGATATGGAGTGACACCTATCCGACCCATACCCTACCCATTTTCACCCCTAAGATTCGTGCTCTGCTTGTGATTCTTGATTGTGTCGATTCATGACTTTGTGGATTGTGGTCTTGCGCTTCTAAGCTCGAGATGGTTCTGGGTCGTGTACCTGCACGAAGAGCTCCACATGCCCACGCCTCACCTCTTCGAAGGCCTACACATCTAGTAAAGGATAGAATCAAAAACAATTATAATCTGTTTCACAAAAGTTGCTAGGACACAATAACCGAAGAGTAACATGTCTAGAAACACAAACTAGTTTACAATGCATGCAATCAATTTTAACAGTTCGGAAATGTAAGACGTGGGAGAGAGACAAGTATCTAAGCCTGCCTTTGAAGTTGTCGGAGCCTTGCGGGTCTAGCACAGCTCCCGGACACACTCCACACAGTAGACGCAGCAGGAATCTATGCGTAGAAACAAATAGCAAAAAGAACCAACTTCAATCCAAAAAAATAGTTTAGTATAAATATATAAAATTCTTGTGAATTTTTGTGTTTTTAGTCTCAGGAATCATTTAAATTGGAGTTCATTGAAATATATATTATTGCAGTAGGTAGATATTAGTTGCACGCTCATTATTTTTAGGCATTCGTCAATATATATATACTGTTAATTAGTGGAACTCCACTAGTAAGATCTTCCTGGATAAGCCAACTAGCTAGGTAACCAATATATATATATATTGATGTCTCATTTCTTGAAAGGTCAAAAAAAAATGCATATCCTTTCTATATGAACGTGATAGTGGGAGGTCCTGGTTTCAAGTCCTTTACTCCTTTCAACTTTTCTAGCACCAACATGTATTGATATTCTGGAGCAATGGTACCGGTGTGCTAGGAGTTTAGAGCCGACACTACTAGAAATCTAATTTTTCCCAAGTGTGAAGAATAATTACCTACAAACCTTTGATAAAAGTTAAGGTGGCCGACGGTGCATACTTTCTCTAGTGTTAGAAAAAAAGGTCGGCTATTAAATGCTTAACTGAAAGGGTGCAACAATAACCGACGGTTTTTAGAAAACCCTTGGGAATGGCCAACGGTAGAACTAAAACTCTCAGCCGTCTAAAAGAATAGCCGACGGTTAAAAGAAAATACCTTGATCATTCAAGGGAATGACCGATGGTTGAAATAAAACTCTCAGTCATTCATGGTGATGGCCGACAGTTAAAATAAATCCCTCGGCCATTTGAAAGAACCATTGGCCATTCAAGGAATGACCGAAAGTTTAAAGCAAAACACTCGACCATTGTATACAAAATGATAGGAGTTAAAAAGGATTGCGTGTACAATTTTAAACAACAAGTGTGTGAGGTGAGTTGGCTAGGTAGGAGAGTTTTATTCAATAGGTCATGGGTTCGAATCCTATGCAACATACATATATAATTAACTTGATTTAATGAGAAAAAATGATGTCAAAGTTCAAGTATGTATAGAGAGATTCATCCTGATAGGAAAATATTTTTTCTT
Source organism: Raddia guianensis (assembly GCA_036346415.1). NCBI lineage: Eukaryota > Viridiplantae > Streptophyta > Magnoliopsida > Poales > Poaceae > Raddia > Raddia guianensis. Next base: position 32,458,597 of record CM070544.1, read on the forward strand.
ATTTCATCCGTTAAATTTGGTCATATTTATTCCACCACATTTTTCTAGTGTTTACCATTTCTGTTGGTGTGTTAAAGCTACTCACTCATACTTTTCTCGAGTGTTCTCTATTTCCGACGATAAATTAAAGTCACTCACCCATGCATTTTTCGAGTGCTTCAAAAACTATCGCTAAATTCATTCCCGAGGGTTTCGTCGGTAATTGCATGAATTACCCACCATGGGTGGCCGAGAGGAAGTTACCAACGGTATACACTCGGCCATATACATGTCCTACGGTATTTTCTAATGGCCGACAATATTTGCACACTCGGTAAAAGTTAGAATTCTAGTAGTGCGATACTGATAGCGACTTCTCCAATATTGTTATACACAAAAAAAAATAGATTTCAATTATATTTGAATCTTATGTTCGAGTTGATCTGAGTTTATATTTTTTGAAATGTCTGGAAAGTTTCCAATCAGCCAAATTTGCTATCTCTTGATGAATCCCATTTAGTTTCAACTTACAAAGCATGTCGAGATTGATGTCCACTTCATAGTTGAATGAGTCACGGCTGACGTTGTGTGTGCTCCCCATACCCACCACTTTATGGTATGCGGATATCTACACTAATGGTCATACATCATTGTCTCTCTTCACCAATTTCAGAACTTGCCTAAACATTGATCATGTGAACGTTTCAACTACGGAGGAGTGTTAGACAATGTTCGAAGTCTAAATTATCTCTTCTTAACTAGTGCGCTCAATGCTAGTCGTTCATCATGTCATATCTCACCGATATTTTTCCATAATTCGTGTGGTTGATATGGTATGTGATCATATTATATATGTAACGTGTATTTCATTGTTCGACGCATTGTGATTATTCTCGCTATTACCAGTCGATTGAGGGAAAGGAGAAAGAAGCAAACATGCAAGTAGATTTGTTCTGTGTTGGAATATGCTCTGATATCGTGAAGAAATGTGGAATGAGTATAATCTTTTGATGATAGAATGGGGGAGTACAAAATACAATATATAGCATAGGAGGGGGGGGGGACAGTCAGACATAGAATCGGTAGGCCATTAATGGAAATTGTCTATCTTCTCTACGTTGATGACATTGTCCTGACTGCATCTTCGACTGCTCTCCTGAATAGTACTGTTGCTGCCATCTAGCATGAGTTCTCCCTCAAGGATCTGGGACCTCTACATCACTTCTTGTGAGTTTCAGTTCAGTCATAATCTGGTGGAATGCATATCTCATACAGACAGTATATTTTGGATATTCTGGACCGTGCCGTCATGTCAGACTGCAAGCCCTACAACACTCTGGTGAACACTCAGTTGAAGCTCTCTGCTGATGGAGCTTCAATCTTTAACGCGACTCTCTACCGCAATTTAGCAGAGGCTCTTTAGTATCCCACTTTCACCTGGCCAGATATCAGTTATGTTGGTCAGCACGTCTGCCTCTTTATGCATGATCTCCGAGAACCTCACTTTGCTGGCATGAAGCACATCCTCCGCTACCTTCAGGGCACATTTGAGCTTGGTGTGTTCCTGCATCGCACCACACCTGCTGATCTCACAGTCTACTCGGATGCTGACTGGGCTGGTTGCCCTGACATGCATAAGTCCACTTCGGGCTACGACGTGTAACTCGGCGACAACTTGGTCTCCTGATTCTCTAAACACCAGCACACTATCTCATGCTCCAGTGCTGAGGCAGAATACCGTGTCGTTGCCAACGATGTGGCTGAGGCGTGCTGGCTTCGGTAGCTTCTCCAGGAGCTTCACAGTCCCCTTCGCCGAGCCACTGTCGTCTACTGTGACAATGTCAGCGCGGTGTACATCTCCACCAACCCAATACAACACCAGTGCACCAAGCATCTCAAGATCGACCTTCACTTCGTTCGAGAGCGGGTGGGTCTCGGCCAGGTCCGCATTCTCCATGTCCCGACGTCGTTGCATTACGCCGATATCTTCATCAAGTGGCTACCTACTTCGGTCTTCACCGAGTTCCAGTCCAACCTGAACATTCGTGCTGCCGTTCCGACTGCAAGAGAGTGTTAGTACTTGTTTCTTTACTTGTACCATTCTAAACGCCGTCATCCGCCATTCATACTACGAGGGAGTATTGGAATATGCTAGATGCCGTAGAATATGCCGTCGCGTAATCCCTTGATTATGCAAATTAATGCTCACGTATGTAATCCCCTGATTACGCGACATTAATGCCATTAATTTTCTGCCGATTCTACGTCTGGCTGTCCCCCTTGTAGGCTATATATTGTACTGTGTACTCCCCATTCTATCATCGAAAGATCATTCTCATTCCACCTTTCTTCATTCTGAATTATTTTGCTGCTTCATTTTGGATGCCGTTCATCAGGCCATGTGATGCACGTACGCATGGGATATCCATGGATCCTTATATATATTTGTGGAGACGTACGACACTGTTTTACTGTTACACTATTCGCATGACGCGCTGAGCCGTCCAACCCTGCATCCACCACCTCATCAGGCCGTCACTCCCGTTTTGCGCACCAGGTTCATCTCCTGTTTCGTGCGACACCGAGCTGTAGCCACTATCGACCTCCTCCGCAGCTAGTCCGGGGATAAGCTGTAGCCACTAGCGACACCGAGCTAGCTTCTCCATGTTTCAAGTTTGTGCTCATAGTCCGGGGATAAGCTAGTTAGTTATAAAACTAGCTGATGGTATTACTCCCTCTAGTTTCATAATACTTGTCGTTTTTGGTTTATCCTAAGTCAAAGTTTTAAAACTTTATCTATAAAAATCTTTTAAACTATTGCGATTGTGTAAATAAAAACCGTACGTTTAAATTTATCTTGAAAAATACTTTCACAATATCATATTTTCATGGATTTTGTAGATGTATTCTATTAGTAATTGATGGTCAAAGTTGTATTTCGAAGAACGTGTCATTGTCCAAAACGATATGTAAACGAAGGGATATGCTGTAATTTGGCAGTGGCTAGGTACGCACCAGCTAGTTGCACGCGCTCATTATTTTCAGGCATTCATTAGTTTCTGTTAATTAGTGGAACTCCACTAACAAAATTTTCCGGGATAAGCTGGCTAGCTGTGTAACTAATTGTTGATGATTAATTTCCTATATAATCGTGTAAGCGCGCGCACACACACACACATCTCTCCGTGCCCAAGATCGTATCAGTGCATTTCGTAGTATTATCAAACCTGCAGAGTTGATTGTTTATGAATTAATTTCGCTTCTCCATTTTCGATCGACGCCGTTTATCAGGCCACCTGGCCACGTGACACTGAGTTTAGTTACAAAACTAGCTGTTATTTGCAGTAGGTCGATAGCAGCTAGTTGCACGCTCATTGTTTTTAGGCATTCGTTAATATCTATACTGCTAATTAGTGGAACTCCACTAATAATATCTTCCTGGATAAGCCAGCTAGCTAGGTAACCACTTGTTGACGTACTAACCAACATTGCAAATAATGTATAGTCGGCAGCTACATAATTAAAAATGACATTGATCTGCTGCCATATAAGATAACAATTTTCATGGGTCACACGGTCGGTAGGGAAAAGGTAGTTGGAATTGAAGGGGTTAACATGCATATGCATGCTAATTATTAGTTCCTTCGGGCATGAGCGCTATATATACCTAGCCCAGGCTTGTTGGGTCTCATCAGGTTAGCCACAACACCAGTCCAATTCAGTCCGAAATCCATTTGGACTAACGGAATTTGAGCAGCTCAGCTGTGATTTGAAAGAGATCATGGAGCGTGATGCCGCTCGCCGCCTCCTGGCCGTGATCCTCGTTGGCTGCTTGCTGGCCAGCGTTCTTCTGGCAGGCACCGAGGCACGTCCTGTGGTTGATGGCGCAGTTAAGTCAGCCGGCCGCAGTACCGCGGGCGAGGCAGTTCACTTTGCTGGTAGTACTGCAACCGACGCAAATGATCTAAGTAGCAATGACGCATTTGACAGCATTGACGGTTTTGTCCCTGCCACTACTACTGCTGGCGAGGCATTTGTCTCCACAGACAATGCTGCAGCCGACACAGTTATGCTCGCCGGCGATGCTATAGGCGCCGACGCAGATATCCCCGTCGACAATACTGGAGGAGGCCGTCGCTGATTATCCGAACGATAGTCGATGCTGAGCATGCCATCAGCTCCATCGTACGACGATTTCGTATGTTTGCCTCCGTCCATTTCTGTATGGTGAAGTGTGTTTGTCTCCATGTTTGTTTTGTGCCCGCCTGTTCGGGGTCACCGCCCATTATTGCTTAATTCTACGGACGACGCAAGGATGCATGCATTGTATCATTTGTCCATATATATTGCCCCCTCTGTACTATTACTCTTCTTTATTAATTGCATCGTCATCTCGTGCTTGTGATCTGTCAAATAAATAAGTCGTGCATGCGCTTGTGGCTAACGAATGATGTTTTGGTGGAAATACTTTCATCAGGACGTAGGGACGTCCCAAACAGCGTGGCATGCATTGATGAGGTGCACGGAACATGAACCCCATTTTCCAAATATTTTTTTATTCGATTTAACATTAAATAATATGGGAGCGTCTAGCTCGCAGGCGCCTGCGCGCGGCCGAATCGCGCAGGCGCCGCGGCAGGTAACGTGAATCGAGCCCCACACGCACCGTGAACTCCTAGGTGACTGAGCATGCACTGCACTAATCGCATACTAATTGCCACCGGCCATTAGTCCCTTAATCACACTAACACACGCACAAATACTACGTTGCATGCAGACAAATACACTTACCTAAGTAAACAAAACACTTAATAAACAAAAAACAAAAAATATATCTATAATAAACAAAAAACAAAATAATATATCTATAAAAAACAAAAAAAATAGCAAATTATCTACAAAAAAAAGATAAACCCTCGTGTGATTTTTTCCACCTTCTCATAACGTTTCTTTCAATGAATGGAAATGTGGAAAAACAGTACAAAGTTACTGGAATTTTTAGCGCCAGCACGATTTCGCAATTTCCAGCGCCTACGAAATAGCAGCGACCTCACGCAAAAAATTCCACTATCACAAAACATTTCTTCCATAAAATACAAATGTGGAAAAACAGGCGAAAAAAGTGGAATTTTTGTTCAAAAAAATTCCACTATCGCGAAACGTTTCTTCCATAAATACAAATGTGGAAAAACAGTAAAAAAAATGGAATTTTTCGCAAAAATTTCACTATCGTAAAACATTTTTTCCAATAAATGCAAATGTGGAAAAACAGTAGAAAGAAAGTTAAATTTTTTGCGCCTGCACGTTTTGGCTATTTTGGACCATTTTTACCTTTTTCACTTAAAAACGTATTACCAACAGTGCAAAAAGAGTCTGAGTGATGCTTCTTGCAACCTTGTGTGCACGCATGGGTGTACTTAGCATGAGCCTAGGCATTACTTCTGCATGTTGTTCGTGGCTCTGGGTGCGGTGGGCCCCTGGAATTTGTACCGCACGCCTGCAAATAAAAGCTGTAACATGTATGGGCGCAGGTATCATATGGCTTTTGGCGTTAAGCAGCGTACCGCCAAATAGCTTGAGCGAATAAATAAATGTAAGAAAAGAAAAAATCTATAATAAATCTAAGAAAAGAAAAAACAAAATAAATCTATAATCTACAAAAAAACAAAATAAATCTATAAAAAATAGAAAACAAAAATAAATCTATAATAAACAAAAAAAATCTGTAATAAATCTATAATAGACAGAAAACAAAATAAATCTATAATAAACAGAAAACAAAATAAATCAATAATAAACAGAAAACAAAATAAATCTATAATAAATAAAAAAGAAAATAAATTCCATTAAAAAGAATAAAAAATCCAAAACAAAGGAATGAAAAGTGGAAAAATAGTATAAATTTACTGGAGCAAAAAATATCGGCATGATTTCGCTAATCACAAAGGACCCAAACCTAATTTATATCATTAACCATTGCATTAATCGTTAATCACCAGATTAATCATTGTATTAATTGATAATCATTGTATTATGCCCAAGAGAAAATGGCAGAAGCAGGAGGAAGTGCCTGCCAAAAAACCGGATCGGCAGGCGCCTGCCAAATAGCGGATCCGAAATAATATACTCCCTCCGTTCTAAAATATAAGGCGTGCATGTATTTTAAAAAGTCAATGTTTAGAACGTTTGACTAATAATTATGTTAAAAAAATATATGTTTAATGTTACGCATGTGATATAGTTAGATTCGTATTTCAAAGTACTTTGATATGTTGTTAATTTTATAGTTATTGATGATATAATATGAATGAAATTAATGGTCAAAGTTTATGTTTGTTGACTTCATCAAAAAATTATATGCCTTACATTTCAGAACGGAGGGAGTAGCATATAATTTCAAATGGTTTAATTTTTATATTTTGCAAAGCCATATAGTATAATATTAAAATTCCAATTGGTTTATATTTCATCATTTATATTTAAATATTTGCCCAGGTTTGTTGGGTCTCAACAGGTTAGCCACAACACACGTCCAATTCAGTCCTAAATCCATTTGGATTAACGGAATTTGTGCAACTCAGCTGTGAATCGAAAGATCATGGAGCGTGATGCCGCTCGCCGCCTCCTGGCCGTGATCCTCGTTGGCTGCTTGTTGGCAGTTATCCCCGCCACTACTATTGCAGACAACACACCTGAGCTCACAGCTCCTGACGATATCGATAATCTACCCATCGGAGAAAACATCCTCGGCGGTAGTACTGCAGCCAACGCAGCTAGCTCCACCGGCGCCAATAATGGAGGAGGCCATCGCTGATAGTACGTCCGATGCTGAGCATGCCATGAGCTACATCGTACGACGATTTCGTATGTTTGCCTACGTCCATTTCTGCATGCTGAAGTGTGTGTGTGTGTGTGCATGTTAATTTGTTTTGTGCCCGCCTGTTCGGGGTCACCGCCCTTGCTTCTACGGACGACACAAGCATGCATGCATCCATTGTGTCATTCGTCCATTGCCCCTTGTGTACTACAGTATTACTCTTCTTTATTAATTGCACCGCGCGTTATCTCGTGCTTGTGATCTGTCAAATAAATAATTAAGTTGTGAATGCGCTTGTGGCTTATGACAGGACGTCCCAAACAGCGTGGCATGCATTGATGAGATGCATGGAACATTCCCATTCTCAAAATATATTTTTATTCGATTTAACATTAAACAATATAGCATATAATTCCAAATGGTTTAATCTTTATATTTTGCAAAGCCATATATTATAATATTAAAAGTTCAGTTGGTCTATATTTCATCATCTATATTGAAATATTTGCATACAATATTGAATTATATTAAATCTAAAATAAAAATTCACTTATTACCTGTGTTGGGCCCTGAGCCAGCCCATTCCAGAACCTAGATAAGCCACCTGCCTATGCTTGTGCGCATGCACTCTCTCTCTCCCCCTCTCTTTCCGTCTTTTCGCTACTCCTCTCTCCCGATGCCTCCTCCCTGTGCTCGATCTTCGCCCACATTGCCCGCCACGCCGCTGCATCCACGCCCATACCTCCATGTCTAGCCACCGATCATCCATGTCTAGTCAATGGGGTAGCACATGTTAGCTAAAGACCCATCGAGCTCTTCATCCGAATACTTCTCACCACTAGCTAGCTCAGGTGTTACATACTGTTACATACTGAGAACACTCGATTGGCAACTGCTCCAGTTTGGTTGCTATTGCATCGACTTCCAGTAGGGCACTATTGAGGTCACAACTACTTTCATCTGAAAGAGGGCTAAAGTTGTCCTTGCAAACCTTTTGTAGGTCATCGGCTCTTGTTTCAATCACTTTGACAGCAGCCGCTAGCACAAGATTCGCTGTCTTCGGATCAGATGCCATCTTCTCCTACCTAGATTCAAACACCCTCAATCAAGATGGTTCAGATCTACGCATCACAACTCCCAACGAGAAATCTCCCCCCTAACTTATCCTCCAAAATCTCCACCACTTTATAGCATAGTATATTTGCGGATATCTTCACCAGTGCTCTTCCATCGTCTCTCTTCAATGTTGTTAGAACCAGTTTGAACATTCTTTCTGCCATGTTCCGACTGCGGAGCAGTATTAGATGAATTTTGGTGTTTAAATTATCTCTCCTTAATTAGTGCTCAATGTTAGTCCAGTCGTCCATCGCGTTATATTCCACCGATATTGTTTCATGAATCATGTGGTTGATATGGTATGTGATCGGCTATATATGTAACTAGAGGATACACGCGCTTCGCTGCGTCGTCTTGTTCGTACAAAAGGCATAGTTTTGTGCTGTGATACATGTGCGCAGAAATATTAACATTATAATGTGTAAATATATATACAATGCAACAATAAGAGACTCTCAAGTCTTTGTTTTGGATTTGCAATTAAAAAGAAATGACATTGTTTTATGGTATGGTGCATATGCTCTCAAACATTAACATTATAATATGTCAATACATATACAATTCAATAATAAGGGACTCTTCAGTTTTTGTTTTGGATTTGCAATTAAAAATCCTAAGACAATCATCACCATAAATTTACCCATCACTTTGCATGTACACAGACTCAATAGGGAGGAACCTTGAGAGCACATCGCACTAATCCACCTTTCACACTTCATTAGTATGCTGTCAACAGCAAGAAACAAAGCATCCTGAAATGGTAAATAAAGCCTAAGCTTCTCAGACCATGTACAAAATGGTAATAGCACTGACAACAGAGCATTCTTTAGGAAAAATAGTTAGCACATAGGATGTGATATTTCTTTAGAATTCCAATAGGATGCAGAACATTCGCACAGCACCATTTTCGAGTCAGTTTGCTACCTTAGAAAGTCGAACGTGAATATATGCAAGCAGACCTAAAAAAAATTGAACATGCAGCTGTTATGCCTCAAGAGTCCAAAGAGTGCATAAGAAGTGCAAAAAAGAACCAAAATCCGTGTGCTAGGCTTCTTTAATAATTCAATCCTCTTATGTGTATTTTGTTCCTAGTTCCTAATATTATTTGGAATCAATTAACTGCTTTCTTAGCCGATGTAACCATCAATAGGCCATGGCTCATGGTAATAGCTATATCTATATGAATCTGAAAAGCCAATTATGTAAACTATAGGTTTAGTCTTTTACTGTAAAGATTTGCATGCTGCAGTGAGGAGCTCATGTCTAAAATGAGCAGAACTTTTTTTAAAAAAAACACTCAGGACATGTAAACGACCAGCATATGTACTTAATAATCACTGTTACAGAGAGCATGATCCATTGGCTTAATGGAATTGACAACGGTATAGATAACTTCAGAGGCAGCTAAATAAAAATACAACCATGAATCAACATAAGACTATAAGAGGTGGAAAACAACATATAGAACAAAGGCGGCAATAAATATATTGCAATGTGATTTCCATCTAAACTATAAAACAATTTTGATATATGAATGGAAGCAAATGCAGCAAGAAGTTTATAAACAGGGCAAGGCTAAACATGTAAGACGGCTAGCAGTAAAGGTAAACTGTTACACTTTAAGCACTGATGAATGATTTCCATCTAAACTATAAAACAATTTTGATATATATCAATTGAAGAAAATGCAGGGAGAAGTTTATAAACAGAGCAAGGCTGCACATGTAAGACAGCTAGCAGTAAAGGTAAGCTGTTACACTATGACAGTACTTTATGCATTGCTATGCAACAATTGCAGAAGGGGGGGAACAGCCTAAGGCACCTAGTGGATGGAGTTCTTACTTGGTTTACATGTACAATCTTAAGAGGTTTTATTTAGCAAGCAAAAATTAACAATTACATGAAGGGAAAATAAATACGCACAATTTTAAAGGACATGTTTCAGCAAGGAATTGGTGACTTAAGTTTTGGAGTTCTCAATTGGTTTACATGTACAATCTTAAGAGGTTTTATTTAGCAAGCAAGAATTAACAATTACATGAAGGGAAAATAAATACGCACAATTTTAAAGGACATGTTTCAGCAAGGAATTGGTGACTTAAGTTTTATCTAGTGGCAACTCAAACAAACGTTAATTACTCCTTAATTAGAGGATAAGTAGTTATTTGTACCAACATCTACGAAATGGATCATGTGTTATCCAAAAGAAGGTATATGGGCAAAGATATATATGCTGGAGTAGAGATGATTTAAGAGAGTACCTCCTTTGAATTTGGTTTGATCGGAAAATACATTTGCCTGAATCAAGAAAAAACAAACGCAATTTCATCAATAACCGTCATGCTTAACAGTTTAAAAGCAAGCTTACCATAAAAAAACAGTACACGATATTGAATCCTCGCATCGTACACAAAAAAGCCAAAAAAATGGTTTTGAAAAGGGGAAGCGGCAGCGGAGAAGGAGATGGACGGCGGGGAGGCAAAGCAGAGGCACAGTGCGTAGCAATGCATCCACAAGGAGGCGTCCACGGCGGGAGCGCGCCGCGGTTAGAACTAAGGACCCTCCCGAGGACCGCGACAGCCAGATCCTGGCCTGGTCGGGGCCACCATCGCCGGATCCGGCCTCGCCGGGTCCAGCACCGAGGCGCCGTTGTGGCAACTGCAGAGGCGGAGCAGAGGGCAGCGGCGGAAGAGGGAGAAAGGAGGTGGCGGCGAGAGAGGAGAGGAAGCGGTGGGGGGGAGGCGGAGGCAGCGCGGAGGCGGAGGGCGGGACCAAGCGAGACGAAGACAGGAGGGAGGACCAGCGGCGTTCCGGCGCAGGCGGAGGCCGGCGAGGGAAGAGGAGGGCCGCGCGTGTAGGGGGCTAGGGCACGGAGGGCGATGGGGATCGGGGCAAGGCAGTGGGCCGTGGGCGCACCATCGGTGGCAGAGGCGGGTAATTACCCTAGAACTCCAGCTGCACTTACGAAGGCAAAAAGGACGAATTGGAAGCGGTGGAAAATACGGGGGACATGGAAGTAAGTTTTCATGGAGGAATTTACACTGCAGGAGGACCAAGGCGCAAATCATAGGGATCTCGAAAGAAAAACAGAACCTTGGGGGGTTTTCTACAAATCGGTATGGCTAGGAGCAGGCTTTAGGTGGCAGGACGTATTGGCGACACGCGACCCTTTAGGGGGCAGGGAGCGCGGCCAGCAGGCTGACGCGTGTCCGTTCGGTGGGAGGGGCCTACGTGGCCCGATCTGAGCCGTCCACAACGCCGATCAGACGGCCGAAAAAATTTCGACGACTTGGCCACGATGAATGCACAGAAATTTGCCGGACTAAGCGGTGTAGAGTATTTTGAAATAGAGTATTTTGAAATGTGTATTCCACTACTCGATGCACTGTGATTATTCTCGGTATCACCGATCGAGGGAAAGCGGAAAGAAGCAATTATTTGTTTAGAATTATTTCGCTGCTCCATTTTTTATGCCATTCATCGGGCCTTGTATAAGGCACGTAAGGGCATCTCCAATGGTAGAGCCAACCTGCTGGCTATAAGATCAACATGGCATATCCACATCAGCTTAGACTACTCCTCCAACAGATTGGCTATAAGCACATTCTTCAAAATGTAAATGGGACCCACAGCTTTCTTCCTCCCGTACTCTATTCTTCCTCAAATCCTCCACATGCCACTGCCTGCTCTCCCTCACACCGCTCGTCGCCTCCCTCCACGCCGAGCATGGAACACCCTCGCCCATCTCTCCACGGCCAAGACAGGATGGCCGGTGGCCGCTTCGCGCTCATCTCCTCCACGTTGTCGGGCACGCCGCTCGGCCTCGGCTCCTCCGCCGCCTCACGCCGGGACGCGCCGCCACCTCCAAGGCCCATCCGCTTCTCGCCGGCGACGCGATCCATTGCTACTGGCGGCTTTTTCGCTTCTCCATCGCGGCGCGAGACGGAGCGCGCGCGCGGCGGCGACGGCGACGGCGGCGGCGGCTACTCCAATATGGCGTGGCGCGAGAGGCGAGCGCGACGGCGGCGGCTATCTAACGTGGCGTGGCGCGGCGACGGGCGACGACAGCGGCGGCTACTCCAGCGCGGCGATGGAGACGACAACACCTCCTGCGCGGCGGAGAGCGGAGAGACAGAGAGCCCGCTTGCGTGGGTCGGTGCATCAGGGGCAGCTGCTAGCGTCGGGCGCTTAGTTAAGCGCCGACGCTAGCCTGGTGCACCTCTCTCCTCCACCTTAGCTCAAAATCCTATGTGGAGCTCTTATAGCCTACTAAGGTGTCCCCATTGGAGATGCCCTAAGGGAGATTAGTTACAAAACTAGCGGATGGTTATCTTGTATTATACTGTACTTTGTCAGTTGCTAGGTAGCAGCTAGTTGCACGCTTGTTATTTTCAGGCGTTTGTTAATTTCTGTTAATTAGTGGAACTCCACTAATAAGATTTTCTGGGATAAGCTGGCTAGCTGTGTAAGCATATATCTCTGTGCTCATGATCGTATCAGTGCATTTCGTCGACTTATCAATCCTCAAGCCTGCAGAGTTGATTGTTCCTGAATTAATTCGCCTCTCCATTTTCGATCGACTCTGATCAGGCCACGTGACACGGAGATTAGTTAGTAAACTAACTAACGGTTATCTTTCATATATATACTCCTATATTACTACTGCAGTAGGTTTACAGCAGCTAGTTGCACGCTTATTGTTTGTTAGGCATGCATTCGTTAGTATCTATGTACTGTTAATTAGTAGAACTCCACTAATTAGTAAGATCTTCCTGGATAAGCCAGCTAGCTAGGTAACCAATTGTTGACGATATCCTAGATATCGTGTAAGCATGTATCTCCGTGCCTCCGTGCCTTTAAAGATCGTATCAGTGTATTTCGTCTTATGAAACAGCATTGAAAATAATGTATAGCCGGCAGCGAGCTGCTTACTCCCTCTGTTCCAAATTATAGTTCACCGTTGACTTTTGAATATTATATTTAACAATTCGTCTTATTCAAAAAATATACGTAAATATTAATTATTTATTCTATTGTGATTTGTTTTATCATTAAACATGCTTTAAGCATGACTTATATTTTTGTATGTTTGCATTAATTTTTTGAATAAAATAAATGGTCAAAAGACGTCTTCAAAAGTCAACAGTGAACTGCAATTCGGAATGGAGAGAGTAATTACGAGATTGCTTCCGATCGGGCGTCCGGACCCGATCGGACGCCCCCACTGCGCTGTGTTTCCTTTTCCCACTGCGCTACGTTCCTTTTCCAGCTACGATCCCCACCACCCCATTCCTTCGTCCTTCTCTTGCGCTCTCGCTCCCCAACACATGTGTGCGCCAATGGAAGCTTACCGCCGCTGATGTGGGCTCGACGCCGCCACCTCGCGCGTCGCCACAGCTATGGGGCTCGTTGCCACCGGCCCGCCACCTGCTGGGTCGCGCGCCGCGCGTTCAGCACCACATGGCCGTTCTTCGATGGGCTCCCGGCCGCACGTCGTCACCGTCGTCGCGGTGGGCTCGCGGCGGCCGCCGCCGGAGGAGTCCCAGGGAGTTGCCGGTGACGAGGTGTGGTGCCTCCCCCTCTCTCTCCTCCCTAGTCCCCCGCCGGATCTGGGCAACTCGTCCACTCCCCCCTCTCCCCCTCTCTAGATCTGGATCTGGACACATTTGTTCTTCAAAAAACATTTACAAACATGCAAAAACACGCAAAAATATGTCAAGTTTGTTTTGTTTTCTTCCAATGTTTTTGTTTTTTTTCTGGCCATGTTTTGGCATGTTAGTTCATGTTCCGACATGTTTCATCGAACAAATTATTTTTGTTTCAACACAACTCACATCTGTATCATATTTGTTTTTCAAAAAAACGCACATAAAAAAATAGCCCGATTTTTTGCTACGGATCGGGCGCCCGATCCGTAGCACTGGCCGAGTAATTAATAATAACATGGATTTTCTGGCATGCATAAGATAACAATTTTCGTGGGTCACACGGCCGGTAGGGAAAAGGTAGTTGGAAATGAAGGGGTTAACATGCACATGCATGTTAATTAGTTCCTTCTGGCATGAACACTTAGATATATATACATAGCCCAGGCTTGTTGGGACGTCTCATCAGGTAATTAGCCACAACACAAGTCCAATTCAGCCCTAAATCCATTTGGATTAACGGAATTTGTGCAGCTCAGCTGTGTGACTTGAAAGATCATGGAGCTCCCCGCCTCCTGGCCGTGATCCTCGTTGGCTACTTGTTGGCCAGCGTTCTTCCGGCAGGCACCGAGGCACGTGGGCTCAGGCTTAGTTCAGCAGGCGATGCACAGGTGTCTTCACAGGCAATTCTGCAGGCAACAGAGTTGAGCTCCCCGGCGGTACTGCGCCAATGCAGATAGCTCCACCCGCAATACTGGAGGAGGCCATCGCTGATCCGAACGATAGTCGATGCTGATCGAGCATGCCATCAGCTCCATCGTACGGCGATTTAGTATGTTTTCCTACGTCCATTTCTGCATGGTGAAGTGTGTGTGTGCACTTTTTGTTTTGTGCCCGCCTGTTCGGGGTCACCCATTCGTGGTTCTACTTGTGTTATTATTTTCGTCTAGCACATTTTGTCAGGTTAATTTCGTCGGCAAACCAACGAAATTATGTTAATTTCGTCGGTTTATGGCCGACGAAATTAAAACGGATTCTTGTAGTGACATGTGCGTATCTACTGACGACACAAACAAGCATTGTCATTTGTCCATTGCCCCTTGTGTACTACCCCCTCCGTTTTTTTTTGATGCATTTGACTTTTTGGCACATCTTTAACCATTTGTCTTATTCAAAAATTTAGTGCAAAGATGTAAAAAAATAAGATATATTTAAAGTACCTTTATTGATAAAATGAATCACAACAAAATAAATGATATTTACAATAATAATTTAAATAAGATGAATGGTCAAAGGCGTGTCGAAAAGTCAAAGACGTCAAACAAAAAAAACGGAGGTATATTACTCTTTTTTATTAATTGTGTCATCTCATGCTTGTCATCCGTCAAATAAATAAGTTGTGCATGTGTTTGTTTTGTTTCTAACAAATGATGTCTTAATTTTGGCGAAAATACTTTCATCAGGATGTCGCATGGAACAATATCTATCCCCATTCTCAAAATATGAAAAACATATATACCATCATTATCACATGTACATCTTTTTCACTAAAATTTATTTTGAAAATGTGCATGTCACCATTAGATCTTTCTAAAACCAAAATTTAATATTTAACACAACTAATTATGAAAACCTATAAAAATATTTGGCTACTCCATATTTATACTAAGTTTAACAAAAAAACAATATAGCATATAATTCCAAATGGTTTAATTTTAAATATTTTCCAAAGTCATATATTTTATATTCCCACATATATGACTTCCTGTAAATCCAAATATTTTGCAAAGTCGTGTAAACCCAAATATTTTGCAGAGTCATATAATTCCGAACGGTTTACTTGCCGTTGATTAGAAGAAAAAAAAAAGGTTCATGCTTAGTTGTGTTGTAGTGTTTAGTTGTTTATTTCCTCTGATTCGTGTTTAAATACCCGTTTTCAGCTATTCATTTTATAATGCTAGGAGCTAGTATTTGGAAAAATTGTTAATAAAAAGTAGCGGGATTTCTACCAGAGTTTTAAAAATGAACTTTAAACTTGATTGGATCAATGCATGGTTGCAATGCGTGCGGGTGTGGTTTAGCAGAAGAATCGAGTCCAGTGTAGAAACCAGTCTAGACCTTAGGAATCGATATCTTGTGGTCGTCGAGACTACAAAAGTGCAACCACGATTATTGTTATGGACAGGGCCTGGTTAAGTACGCTTTGAACTATTAGTTTGGACATCTCATATGGCGGAGTGTGAGGATTATCATATATATTCTCATGTAGGGCTTCAACTAATGGGAGGTTTAAATGCGACAACTATTTCACCATTGAGTGTTAACAACTCCTCCTCGGGCTGGGTTGATGTTAACATGGCTGCTTTACTGGGCTTTTATGTTGATACTCATCACCAATGCTCGCCGAAACAAATCATTGGTGAATGAATCTACTGGTTGTAAGAGAAGTTGATAGAGCGAGATGATGATCTAAAACCTAATAAATAGTAAAACTACTCAATAAAATTCAAACTGGTATACAAAAGCAACAACCAAGAAAACTCAATTGCTAATTGTAGGATAAACATAAGTACCGGCACTTGCAAGAGGGTAAACACAAACTACATATCAAACTGAATCCAAACGGTATAGTTTGCAAGATAAACACAAGTGAAGGATTGGCTTACGTCGAGACAGCTCCATTCGTGGGTTGAATCTTTTTTTGGCAAAACCGAGCAGGTTCAAGTGCTAAGAAACTTGTAAAAGACGAAAAGTAAATTGTATTGGATGTGTTGATGTCCGATCCCTTTACACGTCCTGAATGGGACTTTTTGTAATACTCCTAAATCGATACAAAATCGACTTACATATAACTAAGGAATAAGTACGAAGACCGATGTCTGCCGGAATTCTTATCTGACACGCCTTCATGTTCACTTCTCGGCCTATGAGCTTTTGATCTACATCGGCTTTTAGATTGCATCAGCTTCTGACTCATATCGCAATGACAAGCATTCTCGCCCGAGCATGCCTCCCGCATGCTTTATTTTGAGAAACATATACTATATTTCGTCCATGGATCACGCTGACACTACTAGGGAACTGACATTCCTAAGCGGTTGAAAAAAAAGGAGCGAACTTTTACAAGCAGTTTAATAGCCCCAAACCAGCCCAAGTCAGGAGTGGACCTCTATAAGCGGTTGGGGACATAAACCCCTTCTAAAGACCAAGAATTCTAAGCGGTTTATGTCCCCAACTGCTGCTATAGCTCTAGAAGCGGTTGGGCACACAAACCGCTTAGGATGCTGGCCTTTATAAGCGGTTTAATAGCCCCAACCGCTTCTAGAGGGTCCTTTTTCGAATAAATAAAAGGAAAAGCTTCCCCTATCTTATTAGATATCACGCGTGGGTGGGTTGGCTAGCTGGGTGAGGTGTGAGTCATGAGGTCCTGGGTTCAAATCCCACCTCCTCCAATATTATTTGCCTTTTTAGAGAACCGCTTGTGATGCTCCGCGAGGCATCAGTTGCGGTTTCTTACAAGCGGTTTCCCTGGTAGTGTGAGAGTCAGCTAGCATGATGAACAACTTTTGGAGAGCTCCAAACACATAAAGGGCATGTTAAATGCTGTTCGGCAATTTCACAACATGCCGGGTGATGGGGACTTACACACCATAGGAGCCGATGTGGTGAAAGAATTTGATCGTGTGGCTTCAGACCTTGGTCGAGCTCGCTCACACCGTAGCCTATCCGAGTGTCCGAACACCCGACTACAGACTACATGATGTGCTTTTACTCATGCCTCTCACCGTCGGGAACATCAGGACAACTCGGATAGCCGTGCGGTACACCGAGCAACCCGCCTCGCTAATATAAGATGGATTTGAACCTCCAAGAATGTGGTGGGTACGTTCTCATGGCGCAAGTACCAGGAAGCCGCCGAGTTGTCAGGTTCTCCCTGGTGGAATTGAGGACAAGTTTTCGATTGGCTTGGTTCATGCTACGGCGTGTCCGCTAACCTGAATTGCTTCGAGCAATGGGGTTATCGCAGAAATTTGCTTGAAGAGGTGAACCGTCGTTCGACCAAAACGACAGGATGCTTGGCCTTATCTAGGGGACTGCGCAATGTGCCATCGAGCCAAACATGCTTAAGCCTAGGCACATTGAGAGATTCAACGGGACGCATAACCCTGACAAGTTTCTTTTCATCTATGCCACCAATCTTGGTGGTTGGTGGGACGAGGCAGTCATGACTAACTACCTTCCTATTGTCCTAGAAGGACCGGCCCATACCTAGTTGTTCAATCAACATGAGGGTTCAATCCACGACAGGGAAGAGCATTGCGACTCTCTGAGAAGTAACTTTCAGGAGTGAAGTGCCTAGCCAGGTATGCCGAAAGACTAAGAGATGATTACGCAGATGGATGAAGAAACCTCTGTTAGGACCCGGTCAATTTAACCATGCCCTTCGGTAACACACTAATGCCAAAAATTAATGCTAGTGCACACAGTCTAGAATAGAATGTTCATTGCCATTATTTAATATATAGATATATAGGAGCTGTAGCCCAAATCAGTACAACCAAGTCAACACGTAGGCCAACACAAATTCATGCATGAGGGAAAAACTAATTATGATCGTACTTGCTAAGGCACGGTCTTCGATACATGATTTATATAGAATATCGACCTCGCTCCGCAGGCATACAAGGCTATAGAATGTGGCCAAAGCTTCAAGATATTCCTCGTAGTTTCCACTTTTATAGAGCTCCTCACTCCTCTAGGACGATTCTCCATCTAGAGGTTTTCAAAAATATAGTAAAGCAAGACACATGAGTAGAAATGTACCCCACAAATCCAGCTGAATTATGCAATATGTATCACAATACATGGGATAGCTTTTAGGAGTTTGGTTTAAAACAATTTTTGTAAAAACCATTTTAAAAGGATATACAAATCTTTTTAGACCATCATTAGAGCATAGATGAGTGATGGACTTCTATCTTCCCAGATTATCATCTTTTGTTTCCTTTGGAGTGTCTCATTGATCAATACTCCATGTTTAATCTTTTGAAGGGGATGAGAAGTATGGATATAGCTAACATATCAACAGTCACCAAGCATGCTCATAACCGAGAGAGTGACTATCATGATAGTTCATATAATACTATGCAGAGTGTGTACACTTTACTCTCAACTGCTTGTATGTGCTTGTCAATGTATCTTGGGATACGAAGCCAGAGACGCACAACATGAAGCTTGTTATTTCAAGAAATCTACTAAAAACTATTTATAATTAATTATCGAGCACGCGTGACCGAGCTTGGTTATCCCACTGTCCAAATATTTATCAATGTGAGGCGTCTGCCTAAATGACTACATATTGGGGCTACAAGGGTTGGCCTAAGTACCCATGCGACGGTTTCACAAGTTCAATTCGGAAAAGTTTTCAGTAGCTTCCTAGGCTTACTAAGCTAGGCTCGTCCCCATAGACAAGTTCGAGGCTGTATTGTATGCACCTAGTTCGTAGATTCACAGGAAATCAGTCCTTACACTGATTATGGAGTTGAACTGCATTTAGTAGCGCAACCTCGTGCCCTGAAGGTTGTCGTTATTTTGTTTCAACCAAAAATTCTCATTTTTCATTTCACTATCTTTAGTAAAATTAAACCCAACCTAGGTTCCATCATTAGCCCACATGAAATGGTAGCCGTTATTTCATGTACTCAATTCATTGCTGCTCATCAAAATTATCTTTACCCCATTTGGTATGACTTAACCCTAATTGTGTGCATACCAACTTACCATTCATACGCTTAGAGTTACAATAATAGTAGGGTGAAGTTATTTTACTTTTTTAGGTAATAATTGAGTTTCAAAATTATCTATTAACCAAAGTAATCATGCTCCTTTATTTCTAAATATTTCACAAACACTTTACACACAAATATTAAGCCTAGAATATGCGGCAAGGGGACTTGCCTTCAAATGTCGAACCAAACAACACCTTGAGTTCCCGATCTAGTCTAGAAGCACCGTCCTCTAAAAGTAGAAAATATGTCTCTTTAATAAATTTGAGAAAGATGAAATTTTCACTATGCAAAAATATTTTACTTGGAGAACTGTATTTTTTTAGAATTTATAGAAATTTATTTGGTAATTTTTTAGTTGAAATTATTTAGTTATGATTTTTACAGTATTGTGTAAATTTAGAAATTTTAATAAACCACAATTCGTCTTAGCCTAGCAGCAGGCCGAATTCAGTCTACCACTTCGTTAGCTGGCCTATGGCCAGGGTTTCCAAAACCACCGGTTAACCGTGGTTAACCGAGGTTAACCATGCCTCCGCGGGGACCCGGTTTGGTAAACTGGCGGTTTAGAGTTTAGGGGTTTGGTCAAAATTCGTTTAAATAAATTTTAAATGTAAAATATACATAAAATTCCTAACAATACTACTAATCATTCTAAGCCTTTTGGCTTAAACAAAATTTAAAAATTCAAAATTTTAATGTATAGCAATTTTCATCGATTTTAAACTTTTTTCTCACAGACCGTGGTTAACCGTCAAAAACCGCGGCTAGCCATGAACAAAACCGGCGAACCATAGTTTTGCATTTAGGGTAATAACCGGCTGAAAACCATGGCTAACCACAGTTAACCGCCTCCGCGCAGTAGATGGCTCGGAGCTACTCCTCGGTTTTATAAACCCTGCATATGGCCCAGCCGAACGTTGGGGTGCGCTGCCACCGCGGCGATTACTTCAGCAAGCGGCAGCAGCTTAATTGGGGAACGTTGCTCGAGAGCGAGCCAAGGCGATGGGCCACCCGAGGGTTGGGTTGGAGATGGGGGTTAGCTAGGGATCGGATTGAGATTTGCAGCGCCGGTTGCGTCGGTGATCGGAGATTGAACAGCGGCCAGAAGGATCCTGGTGGACGGCTGGACGCTCGGTGGGGGGATTTGGGAGACTATAGAGGGAAGTGCATGAGGTGGAGCTCGAGGGCTAGCTCACAGGGCTTGCACATAAGGGAAACGGCGTTCTCTCCTTCTCATCTTCCTCGGCTCCGGCGGGATGGAGGCATTTGCCGCAAAGGCACGGCGGAGAGCTAGGGTTTACAGGCAGCACAACGGTTGTTTGAGCATTAAAGAGGTGGTCGGTGGCCGTTGGAACAGAGTGGCGATGTGGGCTTGGCACGGAGCGACGGCAGTTCTTGGCACTATAGCGACACAGTGTGCCCCGTGCGAACGGAAGAATTCTGAGGTCCTTGATCGCGGATGCGTACGATGGTGAGTCCACGCCTCCACGGTGGTGCCATCTCGTCCTCGGCGCGCAGGGGTAGCTAGGCAGGACAGGGAACCAGCGGGCAGAGAGGCTCAGCGGGAGAAGGGAGGATCGAGTATAGGATGAGAGAGAAGAGAGGCCGAAGCATGGGCCCCGCTAGTTAGCGAGATGCTAGGATTAGGCTGAGGCGCTGAGCTGAGCATGGCGGGCCCAACCAGTCAGTGGGATGCTGGTGCGGGAGCGGAATCGCGCTAGGCTGAGCACGGCATGGGAGAGGGGGAAGGAAGCAGAGTGGGTCGGATGGAGGAGAGCAAGCCTAGTACAGAATATGCTTTTCATTTTTCATTTTCTTTTCCTTTTCCAATACCCCGCCATTTTCTCTTTAATCAAGTTGAAAATATTGTAGGTGAGATTTTATTTGCAAAATTTTGCTTACTAAAACTAGGTGAGTTCCAAAATATATTTCCTAATTTATATTTGAAAGTCTTGTTTGGCTTAGTGTTTTCCAAATGCTTCCCTACAATGTGTTTATGGAAATAATTTGATTCAAAAACTGTATGTATAAATATTTCTATACGTAGTTCTAAACATAAATTAATTATTAAAATTTCTTTATTAAAAATTAAGGAAGTTACACCCTCCGATCCTTTATCCGTTGTTTCATCCAAGTTAGGAATACAACTTCAGTGCTAACGAGTTGCTTCAAGCGGCTCACCTCTAAGCTAATGTGGAGGAATCCAAGCAAAGGAAAACATGCTAGACAAGGGCTGGAAAGGTGCCCCTTGGTGATGGTGCTTTCGAGGAATACCACGAAGTAGAACATCATGTGAGCATGGCATTCAGGGGGTCTCCCACTATGCCCCGTCCCAAGCTCAAGGATGTGGCCCGGTGATGTCTACCACATGGAGCAGGGAAAACCTTCGCTCGGGAAGCTCAAGTGGACTGAGACTCCCCTACTTTTGTCCAAGAACGATTGTTCACTTGGAATGACAAGGCCACAAAAGCTCCCTCTTGTGGTTCCCCCACCATCGGTAACTCAACCATCAGCCAAGAAATGAGCAAAGGCGTAAGTTCCTTGGACTTGATAGCAGTTGAAGCTCTAGATAAAATGCAGATCCCAAGGTCCAAAGTGACAACATTGCCGTACCTTTATCAAGCATTATGACCAGATAGAAGGTGCATGCAACCGTTGGATCAGATAGTGTCGCCCCTTATGTTAGGGGATCCAACAAATTTTAGGATGGAATTGATGACATTTTGGTGGTTGACATTCTATCCGTATTCAATGCAATTCTGGGATGACTTGTGCTCGCCAAGTTCATGCCCACAACGCATCACTCCTACCACTGCGTCAAGTTCCCAAGCTCGGAAAGAGATAACGATCAATGGCAGCTACAAAGCTGCTTTGGACTTCAACTAGCGGGCACTCTCAATGATCGGGTAGCTTCCTCAGCCCAATCCACCATAAGAATCGAAGAAAGCTTCCCTGTTCAAAGGTGCCCTCCAGCTTAGGGGGAAAATAAGGACGTTCCCCTCTTTGAGAATGACCCAACCAAAACGTGCATTTGGGGACCAGTTTGGAACCCAAATAGGAATTCAAGCTTGTTACCTTCCTCTAGGAAAGAGTAGACGCGCTCGCTTAGGATCCGTCTGACATGCTCGAGGTCTCAAGGGAGATAATTGGGCATAGGCTAGCCGTTAAGCCTGGCAAAAGGCCCGTCTAGTAGAAACTTCGTATGGTTTGTGATTTCAAGCTTGACATTATTCAAGAGCATGTTCAAAAACTCCTAGAAGTTGGCTTCATTCGTTTGGTGGAACACACCGACTGGCTAGCCAAAGCACTAGTGATATACAAACAAGTTGAAGCAGGTAACAAATTCAGTCCACTAGAAAGGAAGAGAGGTGTTGAGACAGGGATGCGTGCTCTGGATACCCCGAATGAGTATAGTGGTCAGAGGGGGATCCTCAATGGACCACACATGCCTCAATGTTGCTTGTCCCAAGGATAATTTTCGGTTACCTTGCATAGACCAGCTTGTCGATGCGACTATGGAGTCCAAGTTCATGAGTTTCTTGAATACCTACTCAGGTTATCACCAATAAGCATCTCTCTCTCTCTCAAGGATGAAGAGAAAACTAGCTTCGTCATGCCTTTCGGCACTTTCGGTTACATGACCATGTCCTTCAGTCTTACAAACGCTGGAGCCACATTCCAATGCTTGATGCAGAAGACTTCCCCAATCAGATCAGATGCAACGTGGGAGTTTATGTCGATGACAAAATAGTCAAAAGTAAACAAAATTCTAATCATGTACGTGATCTCGAATCAACTTTCTTTAACCTAAGCAAGCATCGAACAAAGTTAAACCCAAAGAAATGCACCATTGGTGTACACTCTGGGAATTGCTCAGGTACATGATTGAATCCTTAGGCATCGATGACAATCCAGAAAAAATTGAAGCCATAGAAAAGTTGCAACCCCCAACATTGTGATGATCAAATGTTTATGAATGTTTTGTTTTTCATCATTTGCAATGGAAGACAAAACTTTATTGGAGTGGAATGGTTGCTTGGTGGGTGTGTCCAGCATGAAACTCGAGATCAGTTTGGTACTCACTGTAGTCCATAAGATGATACCTTATGGTTTTGAAACTTAAGTAGAATAGTGCGACCATGAGTCCTAGTATGGGCTGCGACATGGCTGAGTATCTTCCGAACTCGTAATTTGAACATTTTTGTGTTGTGGAGAAGGTGCAGAAACTTTCGAATATATGTCATCCTTCAGAAGAACATAGCTAATGGGAGGCTCATCCTACACTGTGGAGGAAACCTTAGGTAAGATGCTTGCCAAGAGCTAGACTAACAAAGGCCTTGTTACAATGCCTCTGGCCAGAGAACATCGTATCTCATGGATAAAACGTACAACCTCTACAAAATGTATAACTATCATGATAGTCGTGCCCACAATCAAAGGCGGACGACAGTGGCATAAACATAATGGTAGCTTTCTCACCCCTTTTTGTTTTAAAGAGAAAACTACAACTGTCGGTGTGTTTTGTTTTGCTAAGATTCACACTTGGGATCTGCTTTTAAAATAGGGTTTTCCAGTAACATCAACAGGAGTGATCTAGCTTTTGGGTAAACTGGTCAGTCGGATTTGAAAATGATTCTTCAAAATGTTTTAAATTTTTAAATAAATGTTTTCAAAGACAGGCTAAAACTTGCAAAATTAGCATTTCAACAAATGAACCCGCCCATTTTCTTATAAGCCCTCATGTGCATATTGACAATTCACTTGTGAGTATGTTAAATATACTCACTCTCGTGTTCTATCCATGGGGTACTGAATCTGACGCCCAGTTTGTAAGTCGCAGAGCTTTAGTCCAGAAAGTGATGAGCATTATAAGGAGGATAAGGCTGCCAAAGGAGTTCAAGACGTTCGAAGGCTACTCCAATATCCAGGAGCGTGTACCTGCAGTTGACAGTGGAGTTGCTTTGATCTTCACTGTGTCTTCTTCACCGTGTATTCAATTGTATTTTGTTATTAAGGTCTTCCGCTATTGTATGTCTGTTGATCCTAACTTTTATATCATTTTCATGATGACAAACACTCTGATATAATAAAATTTATTCGTTTTATGGATTTTAATCAAAACTGTACATCCGTGTGTTCTAATTACATAATTCAGAGACTAAAACAGGTAATGCATAAGGGATTCGACTCCATTTTCAGACACCTACATTTATCAACCTAAAACAAATTGTCCTTTGATCAATTAAATGGTGATTTTGGATAGTTCAAATTGACGTGATAGTCGAAATGGTGGTTTTTGTGATATTGATGAAGTATATGTTCACCGAATATAGGATATATATACATGAAACATAGTTATGTGATTCCAATTATTTATTTTAGAAAATAAAAATGTAGTCTTCTTAGTTTCTAAACTTTCACCAACTGGATTATCTCAATCCCTTAAAACTGTCTAATAGATTGTTACATCAGCAAAACACATGCCAAAACACATGCCAAAATTGATGTTTTTTTGCTCGATTTTACCAATTATGGATCTGAATTAGCCCGGTTTTAGATTTCAAGGATCAAGAAATATAGTTCAGTACCAACCAATGGCTTTTTTAAAAAAATATTATGTAAATGTCTAATAGGAATTATTCGAAATAGAAAAATAAATAGGAATAATTCTATATAATTATAAATTGGAATTACTAGGTGTCGGGAATAAAATCACGGCCCATTGCCATGGCCCACTCCCTGACGGCCCAATCGAATAGCCTCCTAGGGCCTGGCTCCCTGGAAGGTTCTATCAGGCCCATGTGTATCCTGCCAAACAGCTTCATGGCTGGCACGGTGCGTAATGGCCTAGGATTCGTATTTAAGTCCGACTCAAACAAGAGTTCTGCACGGCTACGTGAAGACCCGGACGTTGGTTTCCCGGATTGGAGCAGACGTCGTGATCCCCAAGAATTGGAGTATACCTTATCTACCTTGAGATGTATTTGGTATGTATCGAATTTGTTACGGACTCATGGTCAGCCCGGCCCGATTATCCCTCGGTAGGTCGGTTATTCAACACTATATAAACGATGCCCCTACTGCATGTAGAGGGGCCAGAAGATCGAGACTTAGCGCATCATTGCCTGTTAGTTCCTGTACACACATAATCTCGCCGAGACCTGTTCGTCTCGTCGGGTTTTCTCCTTCTAATCCTCTTTGATATAAAGAAAGGCTGGACGTAGGGTTGTTATCTCCCCGGAGAGGCCCGAACCAGGATAAAAACCCTGTGTCTCCCCCTGCTCGTTGATTGTTGTTTGCCTTGCTTGGCAAGTCTTCTATCTCCCTTTCTAAAGAACCTTAGTTGACTTGTGACCGATATCCCAACCGTTGACAGTTGGCGCCGACCGTGGGGACACAGCAGATCAAGTTTGTTTGAGCATGTCGAACTCCTTCAGCGACCATAAAAATCTACCTGAGGGTGATGACTTAGAAGGACAGGATGTCACATCCTCTGTCAGATCGGATCGATCTTTTCGAGATCGATCGCCTTCAAGGTCTGGGACAGAACTCTCCGGCTATGTTCCGGAAATAGTCTTAGATCAAGCTCCCGTCATTGACGATGATTACGGAACCGACGATCTTTACGCTGGTTTAGATCTCTCGGATTCTAGGGCTATGTCGGTTGAGTCCTCCTGTGGTGACACAGTGATGACGCCATCTAGCGTGCCAACACACGGCCGTCGCAGCCTCAACATGGCCGGCGCGGGAACTTCAGAGGATCCGCGCGGGCTGCGGCAGCCGACGAGATCGGGCAGTCCAATTCTGCTCGGCATCAAGATGGGGCTGCGCGGGCCACTCGCGAACAAGATGTTGTTCGCCGTAGTCTGGACGCCTCGATCAATCAAACCTTGGCGCAGATCCGCGATCAGCGCAAGCGACAACGTCGCGACCCGCCTCGCGCGCCTACGCCAAGTCCCCCGGCAGAAGTTTCGCCTGCTCGGGTTGAATCCCCACGTGACCAGACCCCGGTCGGGCAAAACGCGGATGCCTCAGGGATCCTAGGACCCCTTGAGCAAAGTCGGGAACGACTCCAAGCTTTGGAAATGGTGGTGGTCAGATCCACCAACCAGGCTAATCTCACCCTTATGGGCGACGCTGTTGCTTCTCACCTAGAGCGACTGGCTGAAGGCCTTAAGTCCATAGGCGATGTTAACACCTCCTCCAGGCAGCGCAGCCAGCCTGTCCGAAATGGCTCGGACAGCTCCAATCGATCGCGTGGCCCTCGTCACCGTCAAAGGACTACTGTCCACGAGCAAGCTACTCGTGGTCGACAACGCTCGCTAAGTTCCCATGGTCACCGCGATCATAGGGGCAAGCGGGCGCGTGACGATCACGGACGATCCCCTCGGGAGGAGCGCATCGTTGCGACCACGATGAAGGAACGCGGAGGACTGTCCCGGAGAGAGTTTCTCCAGGCGGAATCTTCCCGTTCAACAAGAGTCCCTCCGCGCAACAAGATCAATGTCTTCTCAAGACTAGGTTCTACGGGAGAAGGTGGTCGGGCGTACAGCCTGGGTTGTAAGGCTTTCTCTGATGAGCTCCGCGCTGTCAGGTGGCCTTCCAAGTTCAAATCTGGCCACATGGAGAGGTACAATGGGACCCAAAACCTAGAGGAGTTCCTTTCCATTTATGCTACAGCCATCATGGCAGCCGAAGGTGACGAGCTAGTCATGGCTAACTATCTTCCGACTGTCCTTGAAGGTGCTGCTCGGACGTGGCTGTTCAATCAGCAAGAAGGTTCCATCCACTCTTGGGACCAACTTTGTGACGCTCTGATCGTCAATATCCAGAGCTGTTACGTGCATCTGGGCGAGGAGGATGATTTGCACCAGATGATCCATATGAACGGGGAGACCCTCCGCAACTTCGTGAAGCGTTTCATTAAGATCCACAACACGATCCCGAACATCTCGGACGAATTTGTTGTCCGCGTTTTCAAAAACGGTGTCCGCGACGAGCGGTTCACCCAGGATCTCGAGATCAATAAGACCTGGACCGCCAATGATCTGTTCAAGGCGGCTGACCGCTATGCCAATGCGGCAGAGCGTGTTCAGTATAAGAAGGCTTCGACAAGGGCGAGCTGCCCGCCCAGCCTGGTGTAGAGAAGAAAAAGAAGAGCAGCAACAATCCTGGCGACAAAAACTCCCAGAAGAAGAAGAACAAAGGTGCGCAGGATAACACCGTCGCCGATATAGATCACGCACCTCCTCCCAAGGATGGACAGAAGAAGCCCAACAATAACTACAAGGGCAAGAAACCCGCCCAGAGAGGCAATCAAGGCAAGAAAGGTCCTAGCGAACGGTATTGCCACTTCCACCAGAACTATGGCCATGACATATGCCATTGCAGAACCTGGGCTGCGAAGCTCGAGGCATTCTACAACGGCAAAGGCCCAATGCCCACCCTCCCTGAAAAGGGTAATGCCGGCAAGGCCAAGCGCCAAACCGATGATGGTGATCGGGACGATGAGGATGACTATCCAGAGCCCGTGAACCATATAGCCGTTATCTTTGGCGGCTCCTCGGCATGTCCCTCTCGCCGCAGCCTCAAGGAAGCTGCTCAGGAGGTCAACAACGTTGAGAAGGGCAAACCGCAGCCCGAAACAATGAAGTGGACCGAGGTTCTCATCTTCTTCTCTAAGGAGGATTGCCCCACTGGGATGACCAAGCCACAGCGCCTCCCGCTGGTGGTCGCTCCGACCATCAGCAACGCCAGAGTCGGGCGTGTCCTGATCGATGGCGGGAGTGCGCTGGACTTGCTTTCAGCAAAAGTCTTGGACGAGATGTAGATTCCTCGCTCCAAGTTTAAAGAGGTCGCGATGCCCTTCTACGGGATCGTTCCGGGAGAAGCTGTTCGGCCGCTGGGGCAGATTGTTCTGCCCGTTAACTTCGGCAGCCCAAGCAACTTCTGGACAAAATTGATCACGTTTGACGTGGTCGACTTCCCATCTATCTACAACGCGATCCTGAGCCGGCCATCTCTTGACAAGTTCATGGCCGTGTCTCACCATGCATACCATTGCGTGAAGATACCGGGACCTAGCGGCGTGATCCCGGTCAAGGGCAACTACAAGGCTGTCCTAGATTGCGATGAGCAGTCCCTCATCCTGGTCGACCAGCTTCCACCGCGTGGTCCCGAAGTTCCGCAGACCAAGTCTGCCCGTCTCAAGGTTTCTGTCCAGCCAGGGGGAGAGACCAAGATAGTTCCGCTGTCCTTTGACGATCCTTCCAAGACAGTTCACTTGGGGCCAATCTGAACCTCAAATTGGAAATCGAGCAATGGAGCAGTTGAGCGAGCAGCTGGGCACCAAGGTCTGCTTCGACTCTGTGGCACATCCACAGAGCAATGGAGTAGTCGAGGAAGCTAACGGACAGATAGTCCAAGGTATCAAATGGCGGGTGTTCGCTGCACTTAATCAGCACAACAATGTTTGGGTTGTCGAAGTTCCTTCCGTCCTCTGGGCTTTTCAGCTTTCGGCCGGTAGCAACCGGGAAACTCCTTTCCAAGCGGGTCACGGTGCGAAGCCATCTGCCGCCAGTTGTACTCGGCTCGCCTCGCACGAGCTCGGTCAACCTTCTTGACTCAGAGCAAGAGCCCTTGCTCGAACTCGATCTCCTCGAAGGCACACGCGAACGGGCACAAGTTAGAATGGCGCGCTACCAGCAAGATCTTCGCCGGCACGGTGCCAAATCTGTTCGACCAAGGGCTTTGAAGGCGGGCGACCTCGTTCTACGCCGCTTCCAGAACCTGTCCAATGCCAACAAGTTAACTTCCCGTTGGGAGGGCCCGTTCACGGTCGTTTCTACTACTCGCTCGAGGTTGTTCGCCTGGCAATGGAGGACAGGAGAGAGCTGACCAGCACTTGGAACATCGACCAGCTTCGTAAGTTCTTTGTGTAGGCCTTTCCTTTGTTTCCCTTAGCTTTGCACTTTTATCAAACTTTGCGCCTATGTTCGTCCAAGTCTCTCGGGCTGCCATGTAACGTTCAATCCAATAATCAGCGAAATTTCGCGGCCCCCTGTGGCCATTTTCACATCTTGTCTTGATGGCTGCCCGATCTTGCGAACTATTGGCTCCTCGATCTTCAGGATTTCCCTGCCCGTATCTAGTTTCAGTAAGTTCCTAAACTCAGGGTTGCGTAACAGGGCTTTTCGCCTAGTGGATAAGTCTGCTCTCCTAAGCTCTCCACGGCAGAGGCACTTACCGCGTTCGGCACAACCACTTGGCAAAGTCTGCTCTCGTAAGCCCCCGTGGCAGAGCCACTTTTCTTGTTCGGTTTCCCTATGAATCACCTAACTTACGTCGACGAGCAGTTCATGGAATGAGTCGATCAGAATACGGGTGTCGCTCTAACTCTATATGAACGTGCTTGAATTCGCAAACTTAGGTCTTCAAGCATCGTCCGTACCGGGGGCTAGGGTGTCGCTCTTTTGCTTGTGCACCTGTTCGAGTTCACAAACTCAGGTTTTCGATCAGATGCACAACGGGGGCTGGGAGTTAGGCAGGCGTTTTACCGTTTTTCTTAAAACTTTCCAGCGCTGTTTTGCCTTGCTCTTAGTTTTCTGTTCGTTCTTATCTTTTTACTGCTCTTTTTTGCAGAAAAAGGTAAGTATTTATTACACTAACAAAGTTTACAGGTACAAAGTCCCTTTCGGCTTACAGCCTACTGCTACTTAGAAGCAAGCTGCTGCTTTAGCTCATCAATTTCTAACTTGAGGCGTAGGACTTCCCCTTGCGCTTTGATCCCTTCTCTAACTTCAGCTCGGAAACGTTCGGTTTCCTCCTTGCTGTGCTTGGCCTGCTCCTTGGCCTCTACGCGAACAGCTTCGACCTCTTCGGTCTTGGCCCGCAGATCCTCGGTCAGAGAATCTCTCTGACTTAGGCGCTTCTCGGCGGTCTTGAGCTGCTCGGACAGCTCTTTGACCCTTCCTCCATGGCGGCGCCCTTGCGCCCGGCTCATGGCTCCTCGGCCTCTCGAGAGAGTGGGATAACTCCTCTCCTCGGTGAGCTGGGCTGTCGGGGATTAAATTATGGCCCATTGCCATGGCCCACTCCCTGACGGTCCGATCAAACAGCCTGTCAGGGCCCAGCTCCCTGGAAGGTTCTATCTGGCCCATATGCATCCTGCCGAACAGCCTCCTGGCTGGCACGGTGCGTAACGGTCTAGGATTCGTGTTTGAGTCCTACTCGAACAAGAGTTCTGCACGGCTACGTGAAGACCCGGACGTGGTTTCCCGGATTGGATTAGGAGTCGTGATCCCCAAGATTAGGAGCTTGCCTTATCTGCCTCAGGGTATGTTTGGCACGTCGAGTTCGTTACGATCTCGTAGTTAGCCAGGCCCGATATTCCCTTGGTAGGTCGGTTTGCTCTGCACTATATAAATAGGGCCCCTACGGTGTTTAGGGGGATTCCCTGGCATTGAGTCTTACATCCTAGCATCTAGCTTAGACCTTGATTGATAGATCCTCGCATACTACTCGCCGAGACCTGCTGATCTCGCCGAGTTCCACCTTGTAATCCTCTTTGATATAAAGAAAGGTTGGACGTAGGGCTATTATCTCTCCCGAGAGGCCTGAACCAGGATAAAAACTCTATCTCCCTGTTCGCTGTTGTTCGTGGTTGTTCGGCATGTCTCCTATCTCAATCTTCAAGAACCTTGGTTGACTTGAGACCGATATCTCAACCGTCGACAGCTGGCGCCGACCGTGGGGACACGCAGATCGAGCATGTCGAACTCCGTCAGCGATACAGAGATACTTCCTGAGGGCTACGACTCAGAAGGACAGGATGTCTCGTCCCCTGTCAGTTCAGATCGATCTGTTCGGTCTCGAACGCTTTCCGCATCCGAGGCAGATGTCTCCGCTTACATGGCAGAGATAGCCTCAGATCGCACTCCTGTCATCGACGTCGACTACGGAACTGATGATCTTTACGACGGTTTAGATTTATCAGATTCCAAGGCTATGTCGGTAGATTCCACCTGTGGAGACACAGCGATGACACCGTCTAGCATACCTTCGCATGGCCCCCGCAGCATCAACATGGCCGATGTAGGAACCTCCGAGGATCCCGCGACGGCCGGGTGGCCGGGCGAGGTCGAGCGGACTAACTCGCTTCGGCATCAAGACGAGGTCGCCACAGTCGCTTTCGCGAGCAAGGCGTCATTCGCCGCAACCTCGGCGATTCCATCAATCAAACCTTAGCACGGTTTCGCGACCGGTAAGCGGCGACGTCGCGACCCACCTCGCGTGCGGCGCTTAAGTCTCCGGCGAAGCTTCCCTGTTGGTCAATTCCGCGTGACCGGACTCGATCGGCGTAACGCGGATGGTTCAGGGATCCCAGGACCCATAGATCAAAGTCGGGAACGGCTCGAAGCTATAGCAACGGTCCTTAGATCCACCAATCAAGTTGATCTCGTCCGCATGGGCGACGCTGTTGCGACTAACCTAGAGCGACTGGCTGAGGGCCTAAAATCTCTAGGAGAAGTCAACAACTCCTCAGCAGTAGCAGCCTAAGCTGCCGGAATGATTCGGACAGCTCGATCGATCGCGTGACCCGTCACCATCGAAGGATCATCGTCCATGAGCAGCTACCGTGGTCGCCGTCGCTCGCCAAGTCCTCGTAGTCATCGCGACCACAGGGGCAAGCGCTGCTGATGATCACGGACGGTCCCCTCGTGAGGAGCGTCGTCGCCACCACGAGGAAGGGCGTGGTGGATTATCCCGAGAGAGTTTCTCGGGCCGAGTCCTCCCGTTCAGCAGGAGTTCCTCGCGCCGCAGGATAACGTCTTCTCAAGACTAGGTTACTGCGGGAAGGTGGCGGTCATATGCTCTGAGGCTGCGGGGCTTTCTCCGACGAGCCGGCTGTCCGGTGGCCCTCAAAATTCAAGCCCGGTCACATGGAGAGGTACAATGGGACTCGTAACCCGGAGGAATTCCTTTCCATCTACGCTTCTGCCATCATGGCGGCGGGGTGACGAGCTTGTTATGGCTAATTACCTCCGATCGTCCTTGAGGTCTTTGCTCGGACGTGGTCGTTCAATCGGCAAGAGGGTTCCATCAGCTCATGGAACCAGCTTTGTGACGCTCTGATTGCTAATTTCCAGAGCTGTTACGTGCGTCTGGGCAAGGAGGATGATCTGCACCAGATGATCCAGATGAACGGGGAGACCCTCCGCAATTTCGTGAAGCGTTTCATTAAGATCCGCAACACGATCCCAAATATCTCGGATGAATCTGTTGTCCGCGCCTTCAAAAACGGAGTCCGCGACGAGCTGCTCACCCAGATCTTGAGATCAATGAGACTGGACCGCCAACGACTGTTCAAGGCGGTGACCGCTATGCCAACGCTGCAGAGCGCTTTGAGACAAAAAGGCGTTCGACAAAGGCGGTGCCCTTGACTGGTGTGGATGAGAAGAAGAAGAGCAAGAACAACATTCTCGTGACAAGAAATCCCGAAGAAGAAGAACAAAGGTGATCACGAACAATACCGTCGCGGTATGGATCGCGCACCTCCTCCCAAGGACGGGCGGAAGAAGCCCAACAATAATTACAAGGGCAAAAAGCTCGCCGGGGAGGCGGACAAGGCAAGAAAGGTCCGGCGACCGATTTTGCAAGTTCCACCAAAGACTATGGGCATGATATCGCCATTTGTAGAACTTGGGCTGCAAAGCTCGAAGATTTCTACAACGGCAAGGGCCCAATGCCCACCCCGCCCTGAACATGGTGATGCGGTAAGGCCAAGCGCCAAACCGGCGATGGTGATCGGAAGATGATGACGAATATCAAGAGCGTGAACCATATCGCCGTCATTTTGGCGGCTCCTCGGCTTACACCTCTCGGCGCAGCCTCAAGGAAGCTGCTCGGGAGGTCCACAACGTCGAAAAGGCAAAACCTCGGCTGAATCGATGAAGTGGTGAGGTCTCCATCTCCTTCTCTAAGGAGGATTGTTCTTTGGGATGACCAAGCCTCGGCGGCTCCCATCGGTGGTCGCCCGACCATCGAGAACGCGAGAGTTGGCCGTGTCTTAGTAGGCGGCGGGGCGCTTTGACTTGCTTTTTCGCTAAAGTCTTGGACGAGATGCAAATTCCTCGCTCCAAGTCAAGGAGGTCGCAATGCCCTTCTACGGAATTGTTCCGGAGAAGTCATCAAACCGTTAGGGCGAGTTGTCCTTCTGTCACCTTCGCAACCCAAGCAACTTCCGGACAGAGTTGATCACTTTCGACGTGGTCGACTTCCGTCGGCGCAGACAACGCAATCTTGGGCGAGCCATCTCGGTAAGTTCATGGTCGTGTCCCACGCTTACCATTGCGTGAAGATACCGGGTCCTAACGGCGTGATCACGGTCAAGGGCAACTACAAAGCTGCCCTTGGATTGCGACGAGCGGTCCCTTGCCCTGGTCGACCAGCTTCGCCGCGTGGTCTGAAGTTCCGCAGACCAAGGTCTGCACGCCCTAGGGTCTCCCTTCAGCCGGGGGGAGAAACCAAGGAAGTTCCGCTGTCGCTTGACGATACTTCCAAGACAGTTCACTTGGGGGCCAGTCTGGACCCCAAATAGGAAAGCGAGCTTATTGCCTTCCTCCGAGCTAATGCAGATGTATTCGCCTGGGAGCCATCTGACATGCCCGGAGTCCCAAGGGAGGTAATCGAGCACAAATTGGGTATCAAACGGACAAGAAGCCTGTTTCGCGAAACTTCGTCGCTTTTGAATTCAAGCAGGATCATCAAAGATCGACAGCAACCGCTTTCATTCTTTGGGTTCATCCGCGAGGTTGATCACACCGAGTGGTTAGCCAACCTGTCATTGTAAAGAAGAAAGGCGGCAAGTGGAGGATGTGTCGATCACACGATCTGAACATTGCTTGTCCTAAGGACAATTTCATCGCCTCGCATTGACCGGTGGTCGATGCGATCATGGACGCCCTTGACTTTCGAGTTTTTAGATGCTTACTCGGTTACCACCAAATAAGCATCTCCCGAGGATGAAGAGAAGGCGCCTTCATCACCCCATTCGCACTTCGCGCTCGACCATGTCTTTCGGTCCGCACAATCTTTGGTGCCACGTTCGGCGCCTAATGGAGAAGACCTTTCGAGCAGTATGGAAAAACACGGAGGTCTATGTCGGCGACATAGTTGTAAAAGCAAGTATGCTCCAGTTATGTAAAAGACCGGC
Source organism: Raddia guianensis (assembly GCA_036346415.1). Taxonomy (NCBI): domain Eukaryota; kingdom Viridiplantae; phylum Streptophyta; class Magnoliopsida; order Poales; family Poaceae; genus Raddia; species Raddia guianensis. The sequence continues at coordinate 32,493,157 of CM070544.1, forward strand.
AGAGACTTTTGTAATCTCACGGGCATCGAATAAAATTAAATCCAGAGAAGTGTACCTTTGGTGTTCGATCGGAATGTTGCTCGGATATGTCATTGGCTCGCAAGGTATTTACGCCAACCCTGAAAAAATCGAGGCCATTGAAAATATTCGGCTCCAACTACCATAAAGGAAGTACAAAGCCTCTTTGGACGGATGGCTGCTCTAAGCGTGTTTATTTCCGTCAAGGCTAACGCTGGCTGCCCTTCTTTAAGGTCTGCGCAAGCACAATGGTTTCAGTGGACGGAAGAAGCGATAGATCCTTCCGGGATCCAGGCGATACTGTCCAATCCTCCCGTCTTGACTACCCAGCGGCATGGCGAGCAGCTCCCATGTACCTAGGTTGCACGCCACAAGCGGTGGCGAGTCTTGACGGTCGAAAGGAAGGCCTACAATGACCATTCTATTACGTGGCGAGGTACTTCACGGATCAAAGGCGTTACCACGAGGTCGAAGCTACTCTCGCCTTGCTCATGTCCTCCGGGAAGCTTCGCCACTACTTCCAAGCGCATCAAATCTGGTCCGACCACGTTCCCTCCGGGAGAAATCTTACGGAACAAGGAATCTAGCGGACGTATAGCCAAGTGGGCAATGGAACTAGCGAGTTTGATCCGTTATTTTCGCCCGAACGCTATCAAGTCACGTGTCCTAGTGACTTTATCGCTGAATGGACTTGCCGCCCAAATCCGAGGAGCTCCCGAGCAACCTGATGAACCCCTGGACCATGTTTTTCGATGGCTCGGCAGACCGAAACTCGGGGCTGGTTTTGTTCTCATCTCCTCAAGGAGAGCAACTCGAGATTCTATCCAACTACACTTTGCGGCGACTAACAACGCCGCAGAGTATGAACCCTCCTCGGGACTAAGAGCGTGCAAGTCGTTTGGTGTCCAACGGCTAACTGTGATGGGAGATTCACGGTGGTCATCAATCAGGTTAACAAGGAGTATCGGTCTTTGCGATAACTCAATGGCGCGATACGGTTGAAGTGAGGAAGTTGGGCGGCATTTTCGATTTTGAAGTGCTCTTCGTGCCTGGGAAGGACAACTTCTGGCCGACCAGCTATCCAAGTATGGATCCTCACGCGAACTCGCTTTCGCAGGGTGCTCGTCGAGCACCTTCACAAGTCCTCAATCACGTCTCCGGACGAGGCAACAGAGGCGGTGGTGCTGTCTCCGTCATCGAGCGGTGCCGGATGGACAACGCCATTTGTCCGGTACCTTGCAGATGGGACCTCGCCCGACAAGCCGAAGCGTTCCGGCTTATAAGGCGTCTTTGCTCCATACAAGCTTGTGGGCGGCATCCTTACCGCCAAGGTGCTCGGGAGTTCTCTCCAAGTGCATCTCGCAGCAGAGGTGTGTTCCTTCTTAGGGACATACACGAGGGTGCTGTGGCAACCACGCCTCCTTGAGAACTACGGTCACAAAGCGTTTCGCATGGGCTATTATTGGCCTGCGTTACAAGATGCCCGGACATCGTGACTAAGTGCAAGGCTTGCCAATTTCAAGCCGGAAGGCACACAAGCCCGCCCAAGAGCTCCAAACAATCCCCCATCTTGGCCTTTCTCCACATGGGGTGCGGATCTGCTTCGGCCCATTCCCTAAGGGGTACAAGGGCTATACACACCTTTCGTTGCCATAGACACTTTTACAAAGTGGATTGAGGCGAGCTCGTGGTAAATCTCTTCACGCCAAAACGGCTGTTCGCTTTTTCAAAAGCAACGTGGTCACAGCGCCGATTCCCCATAAGGCGATCATGGATAAGCGGTACCCGATTACGGCGAGCTATTCGTGAATCTCGCGAATACCGGGTACCAAGGTTTTCGCCTCATGGCACATCCACGAGCAATGGAGCGGCCGAGCGAGCTAACAGACAGATAGTCCAGGTATCAAACGGCGGGTATTTTTGCTCTCGCCGAGCACAACAAGGCTCGGGTTGACGAAGTTCCTTCCGTCCTTTGGGCGATTCAGACTACTGACGGTAGGCGACCGGGAAACTCCTTTCCAAGCGGTCTATGGTGCGAAGCCATCACGCCGCCGAAATCGTACTCGGTTACGCCTCGACGAGCTCGGTCAACTTAGTTGACGACGAGCAAGCGCGCCTCGATCTCGATCTCCTCAAGGCACACGCGGCCGGGCACAAGTCGAATGGCGCGCTACCAAGAAGATCTTCGCCGCACGCCGCCAAGTCGATTCGACCTAGGGCTTTGAAGGCGGGCGACCTGTTCTGCGCCGTGTCCAGAACTTGTCCAATGCCAACAAGTTAACTCCTAGTTGGGAGGGCCCGTTCACGGTCGTTTCTTACCGCCGCCCGGGCCGTTCGCCTGCTATGGAGGACGGGGAGAGGCGACCAAGACTTGGAACATCGACCCGGCCGTAAGTTCTTTGTGTAGGTCCTCGTTTGTTTGCTTAGCTTTGCGCTTTTTTGTAAACTTCGCGCCTCAGTTCGTCCAAGTCTCTCGGGCACCATGTAAAGTTCAATCCAATTCTTCAGTGAATCCTTGTGGCCTCTGTGCCCTTTTCACTATTTGTCTACTCAGACTACTTTCTCTCTGGTAACACTTGATGGCTGCCCGGTCTTGCGAACTCTTGGCTCCGCAATCTTAAGGATTGTTCCCTACCCGTATCTTGTTTCGACAAGTTCATAAACTCAGGGTTGCGTAACACGGCCTTTCCACCTTGCGGCTAAGTCTTCGCTCGTAAGCCCTCCGCGGCAGAGGCACTTATCGCGGCGCGACCACTTGGTAAAGCTCGCTCGTAAGCCCCCGCGCAGAGGCACTTTCCTTGTTCGGTTACTCTCGGGCGCCTAACTTACGTCAACAAGCAGACTACGGAACGAATCGAGCAAGGTACGGGTGTCGCTCTTTCTCCCTACGCACATGCTCGAGTTCGCAAACTTAGGTTCTCGAGCATCGTCCGTACCGGGGGCTAGGGTGTCGCTCTTTCTCTTGTGCACCTGTTCGGGTTCGCAAACTCAGGTTTCCGAGCAGATGCACAACGGGGGCTGGGAGTTAGGCAGAGCGCTCTACCGGTTTTCTTAAACTTCCTAGTCTTGTTAAGCTTTTCTCTTAGTTTCGCTCGTTCTTGTCTTTTTTGCTCTCTCTTTGCGAGGAAAAGGGTAAGTCTTTATTAACAAAATTTCTGGTACAAAAGTCCATCTCGGGTTCTGACCCTCTGACTACCTAGAAGCGAGTTGCTCCTTGAGCTCCTCGATCACTTCCTTAAGGCGCAGGACTTCCCTTGGGCTTTGAACCCCTCTCGGCCTCGGCTCGGAGACGATCGGCTTCCTTCTTGCTGCTCTGGCTGCTCTCGCGCTTCCAGACGGAGAGCCTCGACCTCTTTGGTCTTGGCCCGCACTGGTGGTCGAGCCTCGCTCGACTAACTTCGGCTGCTCGGCGGTCTTGAGCTGCTCGCCCAGCTCCTTGACCTTCTTCTTCTCATGGTGATCGCCCTCACCGACATCCCGCAAGATCTCCTCAATCTCCTCTGTGAAGCCCACAGGTTGAGATCCTAACACTCGAGTCCCGCGGATGTCTGCTCCTCCTTGGCGGTGGGCTTTAAGATTCTTGGCTTCCTCCATGAGCTGGTTCCGCCGATGGGGCGCCTCGGCAAGCGCTCTTCAAGCCACTTCGTGCGGCCCGGCATCTCCTCCGCAGGTACTCGCCTTCACGGCTTCTTGCCAAGCTCCTCGGCTTCCTTTAGGAGAGCTTCAGAGAATGCCTCTCCTTGGTCGACTTGGCCTTGAGCTTCTTCGCTTTCGCCTTGGTAGGCTCGGCTTTGGGCAGGCAGAGCGCTCTGCCCGGATCCCCTTTGAAGATGCTCCGGAGGAGGCCAAGACGGCGGCTTTGCTCGATGGTGACCCCATCCTCGAGTTCCGCCATGGTGTCCACAAGACCGGGAGGAAGAACAAGTTAATTACGTTGCGATGACGTGGCTAAGCTGAATAAGATTCGGCCTTAGTGTTTACCTTGCCAAGTCGGCGTTTCAGTCCGCGACGCAGGCGGTCCTCGAGACCATGCGTCACGAAGCCCCGCTCGTGTGGGATGAGGCGGGCGCGCTCCTGCCGTCGCCGCCTTGTTCGCTCCTTCTTCTTGCGGGAGCGCATCTGCTCGGGAGCTGGAGCGACGGGCGAAGCGCTTTCGTCTCTGCGCTCCTTCTCCTCTTCCTTTTCCTCTTTCGCCCGAACGTCTTCGGGTGAGGCCGGAGCCGCTCCGCTCGGCGGCACCGTTGTTTCCACCGGCAGGACGACACCTTTCGGCCTGCTCGAGGCTTCTTCTTGTTCCGGGCAGCTGGGTCTCACCTTGCTCGGCGGAGAATCCCGTCGCCGGGGTGAGCTGCCCCTGCGTCGAAGTGCTGGCAAGACCGGCTGCTCGGTCTCTGCCTGGCAGCCTCGAACCATCGTCTTGGCTCAAGTCCGTCGCGCCACCCGCCGTTACTTTTGCCTCCAGCCGCTTCACGCGTCTTTGGAGCGTCGACCGCTCGCTGGAGCCGGCGGCAAGCGAGCTCCACGCCGGCTTGTCCTTGAGGCTCGCCAGCCTCACTGCCCGTGACGCACCGTGCAGATGCTCGGGCAACAGAGACCGCTCAACCGCCTTCTCGGCGTCGTCCGAGGCGGTCTCTTCTGGGGCAGCTGATGAACGAGAGTTGATCGTTAAGTCTAATGCGGTCAGAAGGTGGAAAGATCAAAAGATTGATTTCTACATACTGCCGTGGAGGGCTTAATCGATCTTCCTCGCGGAACTTTCGGCCTTTTCCTCGGGGCTCCTTGGCGGGTTCTCGCTTTGGCCCTTAGGCGTTCATGGCGATGAGCTCGGCTCTCGGTGAGCCGAGCACTCCTCTCGCGCAACGCAAGGAGTTTCTCCTGCGCGCGCAACCTCCTCCTCGAGTCTCCTTTGCTCGGCGACTGCTGAAGCCGCGCCATATGGCCGGGTGAGCTTGCGTGTAACACCTAAGCCGAGGGTCATGGTCTTTACCTCTTCGTCGCTCTGCTCGGCGAGGAGGAGGGCTTAGTCTCTTCTCATTTGGGCTGACCGCGCGCCGCTTGGTCCGCCTGGGCGCTCTGTCGCCCTTGTTGGTTTCTTGGGCGGTGGCGGCCGCCATGGCGTGGCGAGCTCGCGTCGGCTCGGCCGCCACCTTGGGCTTTATGCCGCCTTGGCCTTGCCCTTCTTGGCTTCTCCTTCTCGGACCAGAGAGATCCTCGACGATCCTCTCAGGATCATTTGGTCCTCCCACGCTGCGTTTTGAGAAGCGAGCGTCAAGATTAAAACCAGCGGTGTAAATCTAGCAACACGGGTGGGTGTAAGTGATTTACCTCGTCTGCGTGCGGATGAGCACATTCCTCGGACAAGTGTAGGCCACCTCGCGGTGACCTCGCTGTCCTTCTTCGCCGTCTTGACATGGCGTCAACCCTTCGGTCACCCATGCGTCGGTCGGCATCTCGCCCGGCAGATGGATTCGTTAAATTCTGTTCGGAGAAAGCGATCAATGAAGAGGTTGAGTCTTAAAGGCACTTACATGCTCTCCCTTGTGATGTCTTCCCATCCTCTATCTTGTAGAAGGATAGGACCTTCTCCGCAGTGAGGCGGACTACATTATTTGTGAAGTCCCGGATGATCTCCACCGCCCGTGAACCCAAGGCTCACGAGGAGGCGATCTTCCTTGTCGCGTACCAGTTCTCGGCACTCATCTCCGGCCGAGGCATTGGCGTTCCCTTCGCCGGCGCCTTTCCGGTGAAGATGAGCTTGCTGTCGCCACTCCGCTTGCTGTAGAACCACCTCACCCACCATGCGCCCATTGAGTCGGCAGAGGTGGGCGAGGGTCTGGCGTCGTCGGCGGTGGCCCGAGCTTGAGGTAGTAGCACCCAAAGCGGCGGCGGAGCTCCTCGTCATCAGTATAATAGTGGAGGAACAGCCCCACGGTGGATCGATTCTCAGATAGCCTTCGCATGTGTGTGAAGACGCCATCTGGAGGATCTTTGTTCGGATTGAGGTTCGCCACCTCCAATCTGCTAATGTTTAAGAAGGCCTCAACGAAGTCGCTTTGGGAGATCGCAACCCGAGCAGAGCGAAGCTGCTGAAGTTAACGAACTCTCCCTCCAGCCGCTCGGAGTATCCTCCTCTCCGGCAGCCTCCAGCCTACCGGTGTCGATGTGGCCTCCTCCTCCCAGATCCTAAGGTCCTCCTCGGTCGAGCTAGTGCCGTGAACTTGGCCATAGCGGTTCCCGGGGATCGGACGCGGTGGTTGGTGGTGGAGTTTGGGTGCTTGATCTTTGGCAGTTGGATCAAAGGCTTAGAGAGGAAAGGCGTGAGAACAGTGGTCGGCATGGGCGGCTTGGGTGTTTTATAGTCGTATAATAAGCAGCTCAGAACGGTTCGATCCCAAAACGGCTAGTTTTTACTGAACGGCTAGGTAAAAGCAGTGCTTTGTTTTCCAAGCAATGACAGAAGTTACCGTTGGAATCTGCCAACGGCTATTTTTTCCAGTGTTCGCACTGAAGGCTGAGTGCTCTGCTTGGACAGATGTCGTTCCCTGTTCGACGCGACGGAGTTGCTCGGCACTGATCGGGTTTGTTCGGTCTCGAACAAGTCTTGTTCGGTTGAACCATAACCTGTTCGGTCGCTTGTTACACGCTTTTGTAGCAGGGAAAAATACCCTCTTCGTGACTTAGAGTCTCAAGAGGAAGACCCCACTCTAGTGAGTCCTTCCACTTGAGTCTCGGGGGCTAGCTGTCGGGGATTAAATTATGGCCCATTGCCATGGCCCACTCCCTGACGGTCCGATCAAACAGCCTGTCAGGGCCCAGCTCCCTGGAAGGTTCTATCTGGCCCATATGCATCCTGCCGAACAGCCTCTGGGCCGCACGGTCTTGCGAACGGTCTAGGATTCGTGTTTGAGTCCTACTCGAACAAGAGTTCTGCACGGCTACGTGAAGACCCGGACGTGGTTTCCCGGATTGGATTAGGAGTCGTGATCCCCAAGATTAGGAGCTTGCCTTATCTGCCTCGGGGTATGTTTGGCACGTCGAGTTCGTTACGATCTCGTAGTTAGCCAGGCCCGATATTCCCTCGGTAGGTCGGTTTGCTCTGCACTATATAAATAGGGCCCCTACGGTGTTTAGAGGGATTCCCTGGCATTGAGTCTTACATCCTAGCATCTAGCTCAGACCTTGATTGATAGATCCTCGCATACTACTCGCCGAGACCTGCTGATCTCGCCGAGTTCCACCTTGTAATCCTCTTTGATATAAAGAAAGGCTGGACGTAGGGCTATTATCTCTCCCGAGAGGCCTGAACCAGGATAAAAACTCTGTCTCCCTGTTCGCTGTTGTTCGTGGTTGTTCGGCGTGTCTCCTATCTCAATCTTCAAGAACCTTGGTTGACTTGAGACCGATATCTCAACCGTCGACATGGGCCTTGAGCTCCTTCACCTCCGCCGCGAACCGATTTCGGCTTTCGGCCACGGCCGTGAGCTCCTCTTCAAGCCACCTTGTGCGGTGCTGATTTCGGGTAGTCCCTAGGATGGCGTCATGCTCAATGGCGACTCATTCTTCAAGGTCCGCCATTGTGCCCCGCAAGACCTGAGTGAGAGAAAAGCAAGTTCGTTACATCGAGCTACTGGTAATTTAAACGAACAAGTTTTGGATTTGAGACTTACCGCTCGAAGCCTTTGCTTCAAGTTCAGGCGCAGGCGCCTCCCAAGGCCGCGGGTTGCGAAGCCCCGGCTGCTCGAAGCGATCGCAACGGGCTGCTCCTTCCGCTGCTTTGACTTCTTCTTCTTTTTCTCTTTGCGGGAGCGCGCCCGCCTGGGGGTAGTAGCGACAGGTGATTGTCGTTCGCCCTCGAGCTCCTGCCCTTCTTCTTGTTCTTCTGCCCTTTCGCCTTTGGGCAGAACTGGTGTCGCCACGGACAGGGCAACTTCTGCGCCCTTCTCGTGGCCTTCCTCCTCCTCCCTAGCCGCAGGACCTTCGACCTGCTCGCCAGTAGCCTCCGTCGCCACAGGGATGGGTTGCCTTTGCGACGAAGTGTCTGGCAGGACCGCTTGTTGGGTCCTGCCCCAGGCAGCCGACAGAGCCAAAACTTTGGCTCCGCTCTCCATGGCGCCGCGCCCCGCTTCTTGGGCCTCCAGCCTCTCCACCGCGCTCTTAGCACGTCGATCTGATCGGTGGAGCCTGGTGGAAGCGCAGCCCACGCTACCAGCTTGTCCTTGAGAGCGAGCAGTCTCGTTGCTTGCGACGCATCGTGTAGGTGCTCGGGCAGCAGAGACCGCTCGATCGCTGCGTCCACGTTGTCCGTGGCGGTTTCCACCTGGGCAGCTGATGAAAAGAAAATGAGTTAGATCCTACGCAGTTTGGTAAAATGTAAAGAAGAGATCCTCGCTACTACATACCTGTCGCAGGGAACTTAACCTTCTTCTTTGCTCCTTGCCGGAGCTTACACCTCTTGCTTGGGGGCTCTTTAGCTTCTTCGCCTTGGTCTCCAGACGCTTGTGGCGACAGGCTTAGCTCCTTACTGAGCTGAGCGCTCTTTTTACGCAACGCAAGAAGTGTTTCCTTGCGCACGACTTCGTCTTCGAGTCTCCTCTGCTCGGCGATCTGTTGCAGCCGTTCCACATGGCCCGGGTGAGCTTGCGTGAATCGCTTCAGCCAGTGGGTCAAATTCCGTACCTCTTCATCGCTTTGTTCGGTGAGGAAGGATGGGCTGCGCGCACGCTTGACTTACTCGGCGCGCTTCGTCGCCGCAGGGGGCTTCGGGGGTTGTTGGCGACCGCTGCGGCGCGGCGAGCTCCGCGTCGGCGCAGCGGCCATCTTGGGCTTCTCAGCCATCTTGGGCTTGCCCTTCCTCGCTCCCTCTTTCTCGGGCTCAGAGAGCTCTTCAACGATCCCTCTGAGGATCAGCTGATCGTCCTACATATAGGGAAGCGAACGTTAGCATACCGTAACAGTGCAAGTCTAGCAACTCAAATGGGGTTCAGCGTTTGATGCCTCAGGCGAGCGGACGAGCACGTTTCTCGGACATGTGTAGGCCACCTTGCCGGTGACCTCGCCGTCTTTCTTGGCAGCCTTCAACGTGGAGTCGACCTGCTCGGTCACCCATGTTTCGGTTGGTTGCACTGTCCGAACAGAAGAAATCCTTAGTTCCTATTCGGACGAAAGCAACGAAAAGGGCTGAGTGTTTAAGGGACTTACCCGTGCTCTCCCTAGTGATATCTCCCCAGCCTTCTATCTTATAGAAGGGGTAGGGCCTCTTCCGCAGCGGACAGATCCTGTTCGCCACAAAATCCCGGATGATCTCCCTGCCCTTGAGCCCGAGGCCCACGAGAGAGGCGATCTTCCAGGTCAAGTACCACTCCTCGTCAGACAGATCCGACCGAGGCATTGGTGTTCCCTTCGCCGGAGCCTGCCCGGTGAAGATGAGCTTGCTGTCGTCGCTCCTCCTGGAGTAGAACCAACTCATCCACCGCGCGCCCATTGAGTCGAGCAGCGGTGGACGGGGTTACGGAGCGTCGTCGGCGGTGGCCCAGAGTTTGAGGTAGTAGCACCCAAGCCCAGAAGCGGCGGAGCTGCTCCTCGTCACTGTGTGATAGTGAAGGAACAGCCTGCCGGCGGATCGATTCTCAGATAGCCCTCGCACAGGTGTGTGAAGACGGCCATCTGGAGGCTGGAGTTAGGGTTCAAGCTGGCCACCTCCAACCCGCTGATGTTCAAGAAGGCCTCCACGAAATCGCTTTCGGAAGACCTCAACCCGAACACGGCGAAATGCTCTAAGTTCACGAACTCGTCTTCGTTCGGCTTCGACATCTCCTCCTCCCCGGGCAGCCTCCAACTACCGGCTTCGATGTGTCCCTCAGCTTCTAAGGCTTTTATGTCCTTTTTGGTCATGCTAGTGACTGAAAATTTGGCCGTAGCAATCCCTAGGTTTGGACGAGCAGCCTTGGTGGTGGAGTGCGGCTGTTTAGTGCTAAGTGCGGTTGGAATAGAGCTTGGAAAGCGAAGGTGTGTAAGAGCAGAAGTGGCAAGCCGCGGGCGGCTTGGGTGCTTTTTATAGCCCTAGACGAGTAGCTCTGCAACGGTTTTTTACCACAAAACGGCTAGTTTTTTACTGCAACGGCTAAATAAAAACGATCGCCTGTTTTCACTGCGCAGCGAAAGTTACCGTTAGAATCTACTAACGGCTACTTTTTTCGAAGATTCTGACCGAGGGCCGGGTACTCGCTTTCAGACAGATGTGTTTCCTCGACGCAATGAGTTGCTCGGATCAAGCGTGTTTTGTTCGGTCCCGAATAAGTCTTGTTCGGTAGAATCGTAACTTGTTCGGTCGTTTGTTGCATGACTTGTAGCAGTAAAATTACCCTCTTCGTGACTTGGAGTCTCAAGAGAAAGACCCCACTCTAGTGAGTTATTCCACTTGAGTCTCGAGGGCTAGCTGTCGGGGATAAAATCACGGCCCATTGTCATGGAGCACTCCCTGACGGCCCAATCGAACATCCTCCTAGGGTCTGGCTCCCTGAAAGGTTCTATCAGGCCCATGTGCATCCTACCGAACAGTTTCCTAGCTGGCACGGTACGCAATAGCCTAAGATTCGTGTTTGAGTCCGACTCGAACAAGAGTTCTGCACGGCTACGTGAAGACCCGGGCATTGGTTTTCCGGAATGGCGCAGACGTCGTGATCCCTAAGAATTGGAGTATACCTTATCTACCTCGGGATGTATTTGGCATGTATCGAGTTTGTTACGGACTCGTGGTCAGTCCGGCCCGATTATCCCTCGGTAGGTCGGTTATTCAACACTATATAAACGATGCCCCTTCGACGTGTAGAGGGGCTAGAAAATCGAGACTTAGCGCATCATTGCCTGTTAGTTCCTGTACACACATAATCTCGCCGAGACCTGTTCGTTTCGTCGGGTTTTCTCCTTGTAATCCTCTTTGATATAAAGAAAGGCTGGACGTAGGGTTGTTATCTCCTCGGAGAGGCCCGAACCAGGATAAAAACCCTATGTCTCCCCTCTGCTCGTTGATTGCTGTTTGCCTTGCTCGGCAAGTCTTCTGTGTCCCTTTCTAAAGAACTTTAGTTGACTTATGACCTATATCCCAACCGTCGACACTAGGCTCACGAGCTTATGGCTCGGTTCAAGCTGGTTTGTAGCTTGAGTTATTTGCGGGTCTCAAGCTTTTCCCGCGGTATGCATCCCCAACTGCTTCTCTTTATCTTTCTCTAAAATGTCACAGTGAATAGTGTTTGAGAGGAAGGCATGGAGAGACTGTTGAAGATGTTCGATCTTAGCCATAACTCATACATAAAGAAAAAAGAATCCAAATTCCCAGCTCTTCAAATCCATTTTGCTCTCAAGCATATAAGACAAGCATACATACGCATTCAACAAAAATGCAATATGGGAGCACTGCACACAGTAAACACAACCCGACCTATAATCGCTGCACACGGATGAGCCCTTGTACCGGTATATTCTCAAGGAGCACGAGGGCATCCATGCTTAACGCCTCGTTATTTTCAGCACTACATACCTTTGCATATTTTTAACAAATTTTATTATTTTTATATAGCCTATATGTTGTGATAATTTGTAATGATTTTTCATGTCTTTTAATAGTACTTTCAAATATTCTAATTAAAACTATTTTTAATTATTTTTTCACCTTTATACCTCTTTTCGAGGGGTCCCAAATTTGTTACAGTAATATGTCACCACAACGATACGCTGCAAAGAACAAGGTTTAAAGGTACATCCGCGCTTGCATCTACATTATGGTGGTTTCTATAGGAAACCGCTCGATTTACCGGAAAAACTCAGAAAATCTGTGAGAGCAAAAGACAACAAATGGTTAGTTGCTCGTTTTATTAGACGTCTTTCTTTTTTGGCGAAAACCAGGTTACAAACGTTCAATGGTATAGAACCACGTAGTTGGCCGAGCTGGCTGTGGAGGGTTGGTGAGCTCGGTCTTCGGTAGCGGTGGTTTTTGTGATATAAAAGAGGTATATGTCCATCGATTGGTTGGGTTATGTTCTTTCCTCTCATCCCTCTCTCCATGGTCCTATTTTTATTCGGTTTAAATAAATTAAATTCTATACATGAAAAGTTAATGGCCCTAGAGAAACGGCTCAAAAATTTTAAAATATATATTGAAAAATAGTTTAAGATCTTTGATGAGATTATTAGAATCTCTAAAAAATGCAACATATTTCAACATATGGCTTATATAAAATAATAAATAAATAAATAAGTGGTAGTTTAATTAACCTGAATCAAATAAAGAAATTTTTTTCTATATGGAATGCATGGTAGTGTTCATGTTCTTCTTGTTTAAAGAGAAAAAGTGTTTCAGTTTTAAACTATGAAAATATCCTACAAGCCACTACATTTAAACTAATTATTATATATATATCATTGTCTGTATGTATTCATGACATGTAGGATCGAGACCAATCTATTATTGACACAACTATGGTGTATGTGTATAGGATGATTAAAAATTTGTATAATAGCATTAAAAAAATTGTCCCATCAAACTACTGCAACGCCAACCAGCGTAGGGACTAGGGAGCAAGCGACAGATGGTACGCCTGAAATGCGACCCATTATTCGGTAACCCGAAAAAGCAGGTCAGGCAGGATATGATTCCACGCGTTGGAGAATGGACGCACGGCGAGTTGAAAGAGACCGCCAATTCAGTTCTCATCGGAAAAGAGAGCAAATATTCAGTTCTCATCGGAAAAGAGAGCAAATCATGGGTTACCAAAAGAAATGCCTCGTTAGTTTGACGCGATGCTTCACGTGGTTGCGAAATTCTTCACGGGAGATGCTCCATCGAGTCTCGAATGTGTGGCATTTTTTTTTCCCTAGATAATCAATTTAAAACATTTTATAAAGGAACCGAGTAGCTCTTTGTCAATTAAAAGTTATAGGACTTCTAGTAGATTTTTTGGACCGTTAAATCTTAATCAAATAATTCAGGTCTCTCCTCTCTCTCCTCCTTTTCTCTCCCGCCTCCCCAATACGATCCTAACCACATCGACGCCACACCTTTTCCCTTGTCTCTGCCTCCGTCGCCCGCTGCCAGCGTCTCGCCACTCCGTCCCTCGCTTCGCCGCCAGCGCTACCTCATCCAATCTAACCCAAGGTCGGCATCGATCCGGCCTCCTCCGACGCCCAACCGTCTTCACCTGAGCCCAAGCTTGTGGCTGCGGTGTCGGCGCCGCGGCCAGGGGCGGATCTAGAGCGAAGATGACCGGGGTTCACCATTAAACAAGGCAATAATCATATCTGAAAATAATAGATTAATAGTTGTATAAGGCACTTACAAAAATGGCGAAGCAAAAATGGCGAAGCTCACTAGTAATAGGTAATAATATTGTTTCATTATAGATGAAAGTGCCGAAACATACATAAAACCCCTCGAGTTTAATAATGCCACCGCCTACCCCCGACCTCCCTTTAAACTCGAGGGTACCAGCAACCCCATCCTCAACACGAACCCTAACCATAACCCTTATAGAACGGCGGCAGCGGGGGCTAACGAAGAGGATGAAGACGACGAAGACACAGGTAAATAAAAAATCGATTGAAAACTTTTCGAACTTTCAAATGAAAGAGCATTAGCAAACTCCTTTTATAAACATAGTTTTGCTTCGTTTATATTAAATAGTCCTACATCACAGTTACTTCCGGCTTAAATTTACATCAAAGCTGTACAAAGACAATTAGTAGTCTTACAATATATAAGCACGCATGCAAATGAGAAGGACTGAACAAAAGGCTAGACAAGCAATAAATGATTGCCCAAAATGAATCCGATTAAATTTTTTAATCTGTTCTATGTCAAGTTGTTAACTAAATAACTATATGACCATCGCCTCCAACAAATGGCACGGTCCTCGTATAAATGTCATATCGTCCTCCTTTTATAGTGAAACTCAATACCACATCATGGGTTCCCCTGAAAATACTTTATGAAATGGTGTCATCACAACCATATGAAATAAAATAAAGTTGTGCAGATTCTTAATTGTGATTATTGTGGAAATGAAAACTAGAAAGTCAATCTCCTCTGTAAATAAGATTATAATAACGATGAAAACCTAGAGCAATAAAGACTACAGTGTTGCTAGGGATCGTACGTCGATCCTATCGGACACCCTCCCATTTCCTTTCTCTAGCCACATTCTCCCAACCATATCTCTCTCTCTCTCTCTACGCTCGTGTGCTGCTGCCGCGGGCTCACTGTTGTCGGTACTGTCGCGTGGCTCGTCGCCGCAGCATCGTTGAGCCATCTTTTTCTCTCATTTTTGCAGTGTTAGCATGGACAAGAAGGTAGCTTTTTCAGATCTAGCTCGCTCTCTCTCCCCCATGTCCTCCTCGTCCTCGATCTCATTAATCCACCTTCTATCCGACGAGCTAGGTGGAAAGATACGGCGAGCCGTGAACCATGACAGCGTCGATAGGGGCTCTCCGGATTTGAAGACAAAGAATGTGTGCTTGCAAGCTTTGAGGAAGAAGAAGCTGAAGAGGCCTGCCATGGGATTTTGCCCTTTCGAACATCACATTTGTACGTATGGAACATTCAAGATGCTTGTCGAGACATCGTTTTTATTCTTGCGGGTCATCTAGCTTTTGTATTAAGGTGGATGATTCACTATGGAACATTATGTTTTCATCAGATTTTGGCATGTTTCATCAATTCTTTTGCCATGTTCCAACGTTCTTTTCGACATGTTCTAACCTGTTTTAGCATGCTCCAAATAGATCTAGAAAATTGGCAATTAAAGATAGATGTTTAATGATCTCCTTATAGTCACTAAAAACAATATTTCTGAATCAATTCATCGTCAATACCTCTTATCTAAGTTATATTTGGTTATAATAAGTCCTTTATCCAAATTGCGGCAGTGAAATTTTAATCTTTAACGATAGTTAGAGCTTATAAATAACTTTACTCGAATATACAAGATTTTTATTAATTAACTTCTGGTTACCTTTTTGTGTGGTTACCAAATTAAGATATCATTACCTCAATGTAACTCAAAAGAGAGACAAAATGTTGCCAATCTAAAAAATTATGTCCGATGAGGGACCTCTTTTTTCGAAATGGTAAGCTTTGTTGCCAATTCATTCATAGATGAAGAAAAATATAGAAAAAAGAGAAACACTCTAGTACAAGCCACCACGGTCAAGACCATCAGGACACAACTATAGCACCAATGCTGCCTCGGCAACATACATCGACCATCACACCGGTTTTCTTGAACTCCTTCCCAATGCCTCTTTTTATCTTCGTAATCTTCACTTTAAACTCGTTTTAAGCCCTTCTCTTGAATTTCTTTAAAATTCCTTGAGTCTCACTTATATCATGCAAAAAGAATACTCACATAAAGCCTGAAATGTTTATCAACAATAACTAAACCATATTTGTTACTGCTAGAAAACGGGTAGGCTACGCGAGCACAAAATCAAAATTTTCTATCACGATTCACCCAAGATCACATGCAATTAGGAGATCACAGATCGTTACCCTTGACGCACCGACCCAGCGAAAGCAGATGCGCACAGGAAGAGGAAGTAGACGTACACGTCCCAATCACCACCAAGTGCTCGCTCGTCCTCGCCGGCGCTCGCCAGGTGCTTGCTGGTGCTCGTCGCGTGCTCGCCGGTGCTCCAACCGAACAGCGCGTCCACGTACAGCAATGCCTCTAGCGGTATCCACACGTTCTGAGCAGGAACACCACATAGGTGTGCTAGCACATCGCCATGCGGCTAGAGTTTCTGGGTAGCAGGAGGGGTGTGCGATGGCTAGACGTGGTGAAGGCTCAACTCCTCATCTAACGCCGCCCCCACGCCTCCCCTTATATAGTCATACTAGTGGGCTTCGGCCCGCTAGGGTTTTATCTCCTACGCAGATCATATCCACGCATAAAACCCGTTAAACAGTTCCAACCCATTAAGTGTGTGACCCATTAGGTTCAAGAAGTCGGTTGTATCCGAAACCCGCTTCCAATCCACGATCAACAAAGACACCTAGCGAGACGTATGGACCCCCGAATGCACAGAATCAATATTCATCTGAATCTTGATACACTTACATACCGATCCCTTGGTTACACGATACCAGTCAAGCTCAATGTGAGATACGCGCCACCCTTGTTGATAGCTCAACTAGTTCACTCGACAGTGTAATGGATACATACCATAACACTCAACAGTGTAATGGATACATACCATAACTAACTCCTTAGTCATATTAGCACGAGGGGCCCACAGGTATCTCTCCTGTTATCAAGGAGGGACGAATTCCATCTTGATCATCACACCCCTGATTATGTATCGTGGAATACCCAGTAGTCACATTTATAACTACCCTGTTATGGTGTAGCGTTTGATGATACCAAAGCATACGAGTCAACATGCTAGGCATCCATGACAATCTCAGGTGTAAGGACCATATATATAGGCATACCACTCGAGGCTATACGCTGATGGAACTATAAGAGATAACAACTCACAGCGTCTCGAAATGGGTCTGTCCGACTACCCATATTCTCCAACATGTGTCCATGCTATTGGTTTGATATATCCATATCTATGGTATGTGAAACATTACCATCAACCAATACGTATGCTGATCAAACCATAACCGCTCCTTGTAATGATATAGATTAGGGACCCGTTTAGAATAATGTCACTTACCAATGTGTTTCACAATCAAGTCGTACCCAATGGATAAAGTCATGACATTTATTTAGGGAATCGATAACCAATGTAATCATAAGTAGATGAACAAAGATGTGGTACAATCATCACCATGATTGATTTAGGGCATATCCCTTTCAGTTACCTCACATTCTTATATAAGCAATAGGTCTAAAAAGGTCCTTGTGTAGTTCTAATGATATTGTAGTCATCATGATATTCTTGGCGGGGTAAGGTGCAACAACTTGTTTTTCCGCTTGGAATGCACTATAAACCATACCTTTCTCAAAAGACATTGGTTAGTCCCAAAATATGCTCACCTTTGAGTAGTTTGCGTAGATTTCTCATTTTCAACATGGGCTAGTCTTCAATGTCACAACCAACCCATGCTAGATTTGGCCATGAAGCAAGTGTTAAGATTACCCTTGTACGAAGAAAATTCCACTGGATAAATCTTCCCTTTCATGTAGCCCTTAAAGACGACTGATGCATTATCTCTTTTAATCACGGTCACATCAACGTTAGTGAACAAGCAATTATAGTCCATTTGGCAAGTTGTGACATGGATAGCAAGTTACAGCTTAAAGAGTTCACAAGTAAAATATTAGATAGGGAGAGGTCAATAGAGAGTGAAATTTACCTAACCACATTAACTCTTCTTAACCATTATCTCCAAAGGTGATGTTCTTCGGTGTGGGTGCATCAACATTTAGTGATGAAAAGATTGATATCAATTCGATGTAGGTACAACTGTTATCAATCACCCAGCTCCTTCCACCGGAAGCATATTTCTAAATAACAAGTTAAGCCTCTATTTTAGGTAACCAAACTTGTCTGGGTCTTCTCAAGTTAGTCATAAGCATTTTGGACACCCAAATGGCCCTCTTAACAATAGTATTATTGTTCTTTGTTTCCAAAACACCTAGCAACCACTATACCAAACTCATTCTTCTCAAACGCATAAGATACATTAAAGTTGGCACGAGAGATATGAGTAGTAGAGCCCTTGACCTTGACAAACTTCACAAATCCGGAATTGGGAGCTACCACAATGGCCCTTTTTTCCCTTTGTTAAGTCTTTTCTTCTTATGATTTTTCCTTCTTATTTCAAGAAACACTTTAAGGCCTTAATAGCCTTATATGACTTTTTAATACCATCTTTATGTATGTCTTTCAGCTTCTCATTTTCATTTGCCAAAGCTTGCATAGTTTTAAAATTAGTAGCAATAGCATCAATATCAAGATTGTAGCACTTAGCACACCCATTACTAGTTGAAATCATAGAAGTTCAAGTTGCTTTATTCGAGAAGGGGTTACTCTTCAAGAGATTAACAAACTTCACTTCAAGATACTTGTAGGTTTTCTTTGCACTAACAAGCTTCTCTTTGAGTGAAGCATTGGTGACCTCAAGATTAGCACCTTTGGATTTCACCAAATTTAAAGCTCTAGCCATCTCCTAATGCCTCTTCCTCTCATTAGTTAGGTTCTTCTCAAGTACAAGGCTCCTCTCCTTTCTAAGGATGGGCAAGTCCTCTTAACGCTCAAAAGTCTCCTCTTGCCTCTCTACCATTTCAAGCAAAGTATTGAGTTTAGACATGTCAAATTTTTTGAGTGAGCTTAGCAAGTCAAGTTCATTATCACTTTCATCATTGCATGTATCATCAAAAATACAAAATAGTGATTTGGATGATATCTTGTGCCCCTTGTCAGGACCCGGTCTAATTGACCGAATCCTAATTGTGCATACAGTACTAGTCCCAGAAGATCATGGCTAGCACACACAATTTAACAATAATGGTACATTGCCTTGAGTTATATTATTACAACATAGGGACTAAGCGTCCCACAGAAGTCACAGATTAAATACATCAAGCACGCACGCGAGGCCAAGATACTGCGTTACACACAGTAACGCAGAGCCTAACATGGCACGATTTATTCTAGCGACTAGACTATTCCACAAGCGAAGCGGCAGCGAGACACAACCCTACTCTTCGTCCTCGAAGTCCTCCTCCTCCTCGAAGTCCGGGTCCTCCTCGGATGGCGAGTCGAGGGCGCTTCTCATGTTGAAAATTTTGGAAGAGGGAAGGAGAAATAGGGGTGAGTACAAAGGTACTCAAACAAGTCGAGGATATATCTTGATGGGGTTTAGTACAAATGGATGGCTTGGGCGCTTTTGAAATTGCGCTTATTAGCCTAGTTTTGACAAAGCGATTTAGAAACATTGAATCTCCATATTTTCTTTGGGCTTTTCTCAAACGGTTCTCGCCACTTGGCCTCGATGCCATAGCAAGAACAAAATCCTTTCTTCTTTTCTTTCTCAAAACCGGCTAGGTCCATTCCATGCGACACTTTCCGATAGGCGTTACCCATTTCGAATATCACCGGTGGCCCTAGCTCAAACGAAATCCTTCTCAAACCTTACTCATCTCAAATCATTTGTTCAAAACCCTTTTTCTAAATTGGTTTTAAAATGAAGGAGCTACCATATAATCAGTCCTTGGCGCTCATAACGCGAAAGCACGGCTATCATGACGGTTTAAACTCTGCAGAGTGGGTACGCTTTACCTCGAGAGGCTACGCACCAGCGATGTTTCGCCACAAGACCATCAACCACGAGGACCGACGATCGGGCCCGTCCCATACCGGGGCTCGAGGTCGTACTGTAATGGCTCAGTTCATAGGATTATAGGATGAGCAGTCCTTAGACTAGGGGGAGTAGACATTTTAGCCCAGTTTACAAAACCGGTGCCGCACTGCACCAACTGCCAAAATATCTCCCTAGTCGGAAAGATTTTGGGGTAAGAGGAAAATCATTTCCTATTAAGCATCACCCTTGATGCGCTATCTTTAAATCATCCTTTCCCAAACATTTCTCAACAATATTCTCATTTCACACAAATGATTGAATCATTCCGCATAAATAATTTTAAGCATTTATCCTACCTCAACAAGGTATTTAAATAAGAGCAATTCATATTTTAGCCTTAGGTTTGATCCTAACATATCTCTTACCTTTCTAATTGGCATAATAACTAATTCTAGCAAATACGGCATTTATCTTTTAAACTAGCATGCATATTTTCAAGTCTAATAAACATTTTCTAAATAACCGAAAATGGCTTCACAATATGATCAAAGGGGACTTGCCTTGGTCGATGATCGGTAGGAGCAACCGGCATTTATGGACGGGTCTAACCACGCGGACAACACATACAAGATAATACAAACATCCATCAAACAGGGAAACATTTATATATGATTTTTGTTTTAAAAATCATGCACGAAATAAATATGCATGGAAATGTGATGCATGCACAACTATTTTATATTTTTATATTTTTATTAAATCAAGTGTATGCATCCAAATAATATATTTGTTATTTTCTAAGGTTTTTGAAAATCATTCATTATTTGCTAGTTAATGAAAAATGATTAGCTTAATTTTTATTTTTATAGGTATTAATATTAATAGAGAGTTATTAAATTTTGGATTATATTTATGTGTAGTTTGAACTCGAAAGCGATTCGCTCGAATACGCTTCCACTCATCGAGCCACACACAAAAGCACTAATCTCAAAGCACTTCTTCTTCTACCTCTAGCTAGCCATATGCATGCACACAAAGACGCACACAGACAACTCCATTGGAGCACACTGGAGCTCGGCTGGCCGGGCGGTGTCGACCTCCGCTCGACAAACCGATCGCAAAAATGGATTCCTCTCGACTCAGCGCCCAAAGGACCCTATAGCGCTGATCCGCCAACCACGCCACGACGACGTATTTTTATACATAGCTACAAGACACGTTCTAACTAGCTCGCATGGCTTCCATGGAAGCTCTAGCTCAACATGGCACACGCAGGGAGACTACGACCACCCGGGATCATCTTCTCAAGCTCATATGCACCTAGAGATGAGCGAAGCTTACCGGGCGACGGCGAACCGAAAGTGCTACAATGACAACTTCCTTCTTGACTTGGTGTTGCTCCAGGCTACTTCGACGCTGCGGTAGGGAAGATGAGAGGAAACAAGTGAGAAACGACGAAGAAATGGTCAAGGCGTGGAATAGAGCAGAGCTTACCGAGGAGAAACACGGGAGGCATCGGATAAGGAGAAGCAGAACACGAGCTTTATAGCCGAGAAGAGCACGCCGGCGTCGGACTTTACTCCGACGGGTGGCACAAACATGGAGGCGCGAAGACAAGTGCTATTGCACAACAACTGCAACAACACGACGGCGAGGTCGTGGCGCTTGGCGTGGCGTGGTCTCGTGCACCGCACGACGACGCTGGGCTGCAGGGATTAACTCATAGTTTACGGGCACAGAGGAAAATAATAAAGGAAGAGGTGCCCGGGTGCGAGCGTGCGTGCACGGCGCAGAGAAGCGTTGGATGGAGTAACTCTGGCGGCAATTTGAGTCACGGTAGAGATAAGCTCAAAGCACGAGAAAAGCACGGAGAGGACAGAGGACTTGGACCTTGAGAGAGAAAAGGTGAGAAAGAGGAACGTTTTATTTTTTCTAGTTTTATTTTTCTCTTTTCTTCTTTCTAAATAATTATTCAAAGGTCAAATATTAAATAGGTTTTGACAAATTCACATGGGTTTGAAAGCTTCTAAATGCACCCATGAAAATATTTATACCTTTAAAAATTAATGACCCAACCCATTTTCAAAACGGTTACATGCAATGATGATGCCATGATGATTTTCAACACTTAAATAGTTTAATATTTTAATTATGCATTTTAATGAAATTATTAACGTGCCAAATTTGGTTTTGAAAATTTGGGATGTTACAAACCTTCCCCCCTTAAGGAGAATCTCGTCCCCGAGATTCGGATTCTTCGGGAAATAACTCCGGGAACTCGGTGCGAAGATCCTCTTCACGCTCCCAAGTGGCTTCTGCCTCAGAGTGGTTACTCCACTGGACACGGCAAAACCGAAACATTTTTCTCCGGGTTTTTCGCATAGCCACATCCAAAATCTTGACCGGATATTCTTTAAGTGTCAAATCAGGCTGCAGATCTGCTTTATCCAATGGCAACTGCTCCTCGGGCACACGGAGACATTTCTTTAATTGAGAGACATGGAACACATTGTGCACATCGGACAGATACTCAGGCAGTTCCAACTGGTATGCCACCTCACCCCTTCGGGCTAAAATTTGGAAAGGACCAATATATCTTGGAGCTAACTTTCCACTCACACGGAATCTGCGCATGCCTTTGAGAGGAGAAACCCGCAGATACACGAAATCACCCTTGGCAAATTTTAGATCACGCCGGCGATTGTCAGCATAACTTTTCTGCCTAGACTGGGCTGCCTTCAGCCTTTCTTGGATTTGCTTCACTTGCTTTTCGGCCTCTTGCAAGATATCCAAACCAAATACCTTTGTCTCACCAGTTTCTTGCCAGTACAGAGGTGTACGACACTTTCTTCCATACAATGCTTCATAGGGTGTCATTTGGATGCTTGACTGGTGACTGTTATTGTAAGAAAACTCAGATATGGCAATTGCTTATCCCTTGTGGGGTTGGCTAGGCACTTGCCCTCAACATATCCTCAAGTATTTGGTTAACTCTTCACCGCCATCACCGAGGGTGAAAGGCAAGATCGAATTCAGATGGGTACCAAGCGACCCATGGAGCTTGTCCTGCATTTGAGGTGAATTGGGTACCTCGGTCGAGACAATCTTCTTTGGCACCCCATGTAGACAGACTATTTTGCTCATGTACTGCTCGGCCAACTTGCTTCGGTGTAGGTGGTTGAGACAGGATGAAGTGTGCAACTTTAGTGAGACGATCGACGATTACCCAGATGGAGTCATAGCGGATTGAGTTTTAGGTAACCCGACAATGAAGTCCATCCCCACTTCTTCCCACTTCCATTCAGAACCTTGAGCGGTTGCAACAATTTCAAAGAGCCTTTGATGCTCGGCCTTCACTCTTTGGCGAGATGTCGCAGAGAACGACATACTCGGCAATATCTCTTTTCATTCCACCACCAATAAGTGGTTTTCAGATCAAGATACATCTTGGTACTTCGGGATGGATAGAAATTGGGCTTTCATGGGCTTCTTTTAGGATGACTTCTTTAAGAGATTTATTGTTTGGTACGAAGATTCTCTTTTTAAACCGTAGTACTCCTTCTTCATCCATGGAAAAATCTGGTGCCTTATTCTTTTAAGCTTCTCTTTAATTTCAAGAACTTCATCATCACCTTCTGCGCTTCTTTAATTTGATTCATTAAGGTGGGTTGTAATTCAAGCATATTTATTTGGCCTACCTCAACCATTTCCAAGTTGAGGTCGATAATTCTTTGTATAACTTAGGTTGATCTTCTTTAAGCATGAGATGATTGCAAGCCGAACGCGGCTAAGGCATCGGCCACCACATTGGCCTTGCCAGATGATAATGGATTCCCACATCATAGTCCTTGATTAATTCCAACCATCTTCTTTGTCTTAGATTGAGATCAGTTGAGTGAATATATATTTGAGACTTTTATGATCGGTGAATATTTGGTTCTTTGCCAATTAAATAATGCCTCCAGATTTTTAGAGCGTGAACCACAGCGGCTAGCTCAAGATCATGAGTGGGATAATTCTGCTCATGAGGTTTGAGTTGTCTTGATGCGTAAGCAACAACTCTCCTTTCTTGCATCAGCACGCAACCTAGGCCTTGCCTAGATGCATCATAAAATACCTCAAAATCCTTATGGACATCAGCGGGATTAACACCGGAAGTTAATAGCCTTTTCAACTCTTGAAAACTAGCTTCACACTTATCATTCCACTCAAATTTATTTTCTTTTTAAGAAGATTTGTCAAAGGATCTAGAGATTTTGAAAAATTTTCAATGAACCGCGGTAATATCCCGCCAATCCAAGAAAACTTCTCACTTGCTTCACAGATTTTGGTTGTTTCCACTCAACAACCGCGGTGACTTTTTCCGGGTCCACTGCAACACCTCCGGCTGATATCACATGACCAAGGAAAATCACTTCCTTCATCCAGAACTCGCACTTGCTCAGCTTGGCATACAACTGATTTTCTCTTAACCTCTCCAGAACCTTTCTAAGATGAATTTCATGCTCCTCTTCCGATTTAGAAAAGATTAGAATATCATCGATGAATACCACCACAAACTTGTCCAGAAAATCCATGAACACTTTATTCATTAGATTCATGAAATACGGCGGAGCGTTGGTAAGACCAAACGACATCACCGTGAACTCATAGAGGCCATATCTTGTGGTGAAAGCTGTTTTCGGAATGTCGGTATCTTTAATTTTTATTTGGTGATAACCAGACCTCAGGTCGATTTTTGAGAAGATACAAGCTCCTTTCATTTGATCAAACAGATCATCGATTCTGGGAAGAGGGTATTTATTCTTAATTGTTACTTCATTTAGAGATCGATAATCTATGCACATGCGGAGAGATCCGTCTTTCTTTTTGACGAAGATCACGGGTGCTCCCCAAGGGGAAACACTTGGTCGGATAAATCCTTTTTCTTGTAATTCTTCAATTTGTTTCTTCAATTCAGCCATTAGATTGGCGATAGGCGATAAGGTCTTTGGGAGATAGGACCAATGCAGAACCGTGTTTATCACAAATTCAATTTCCGATCGGGGCATTCGAGCGGCTCGTCCGGAACACATCGGGAAATCCTTTACCACGCCTATGGTTTTCGTGGAAGAGGCCTCCAACTTATTAAGGGTGATTAGATCGGAGGGAAAGGATTTGCGATGAATTGGACCTCTGTCCAACACTATTAATTAATTTTCTGCTTTTGGTGGCACGGTCTATTTGACCTTTATTTTGGTTAACCAATCCATACCCGTAATCACTTCAATTCCTCTTGAGTTTATAACCACCAAGTCGCCAAGAACTCGGTGTCTTGAATTTTAGCTTAACCCGGGGCACATCAAAGTGGACCTCATGACTTTTCCCGGATTTAATTAGCAATGGATTCTTCAAGGCATCGGTTTTCAACTCATGATTTTTGACAAAAGATGCCGAGATGAATGAATGCGCCGCACCGTAATCGAAAAAAGAGAGAGTGAGCATCGCACTTATGAAAAACTTACCCATCACCACATTGGGATCGGCATGGGCGTCCTCAGCAGTGACGTGGTTCACACGCCCACGTCCAACAGCAGGAGCAGATCTTGCAGGTTGGAAGTTCCCGCGACCCATCCCAGAAGACAGGAGTCGCGGAGCAGCAGACTTCCCTTGAGGCTCAGTATTCTTATTGGGACACGAGCTGGCATAGTGACCCAACTGCTGGCAAGCAAAGCACTTTATGGTGGAGATATCTTTCTTTTGAGGAGTGGAGACTTGGGTGCGAACTGGTGGAGGTGGTAGAGGAGCAGGTCGCGACTGGACCCACTGAGTGCGAGGGCGAGGAGGGATGACATGCACACGATCACGAGAGCGCTTGATCTTGAAACGAGAACTTCCAGAGGAATGGCTATCCTCATAGGCCCTCTTCTTCTTTCGGCGGCTAGGCATCTGGCGACGGTTTTCCTCTTGTTTAACCGCCGCAAACATTTGCTTGAAAGTGGGGAATTCAGAGGAGTCAATCAAGGCACGTATCTCAGGGTCCATGCCTTTCTTGAAGAAATATATCTTATCAGCATCGCTCCTCACGTCCCTTGGAACATATCGAGCCAAGAGTGTGAATTTGGTGAGGTACTCCTGCAGGGTCATGCTTCCTTGCACGAGGGAGTGGAATTCAATTCTTTTAGCCTCTTTAACACTGTCGGGAACATAGTTCTCTTCAAATGCCTCAACGAACTCAGCCCACTCAATAGCATCAGGGTTATCATGGGCCTCACAGAACGTGTCCCACCAAGCAGCAGCAACTCCAGTGAGCTGATGTGTTGCGAGCTGAACACTCTCAACCTCACCACATTGGAACATGATGAGCTTTTTCTCGATCTCCTTTAACCAATCCGCTGCTTCCAGAGAGTCGGCAGAGCCAGCATACTTAGGGGGATTGGCCCTAAGGAAGTCATTGATACGGGAACGATAGGGAGGTGGAGCTGGTGTATGAGCAGGAGAGGGAGCTGGGACAGGAGGATGATTCCGCTCTTGAATCAAGTCGCGGATCATCTGGTGTTGCATTTGCATGATTTCTCGGGTGGTGGGTTCTTCAGGAGGTGGTGGTGGAAGATGGTGGTTGGAATCGGCTTGATGTTCGAGAGAGTTTTCGTGGTGGGATCTTGGTTGGGAATTTGGTTGGGAATTTTGTGGAGGATTTGGCAGAGGAGTCAAGGAGGAACCGAACAGAGGAGGTCCTCCAATGTATGTTGATCCATGCGAATCGAGCGATCTTGCTCACGAGGTTGGTGCGAAGCACTTGCTCGGCTCGGGGCACTTCCATGACCTCGGCCCCGGGCTACATCCCTTCTTCCAGCCACTCGAGCAATCACCATCTGATAGGTAGGAGAGGAACGAGATAAGCATAAGGAGGAATTACGTTTTTCATCCAAAACATGGTTTTAAATATGCAATTTGGCACAATGCACATTCATATTCATAACATAACAATTTTAGGGTACAAACAGGGCACAATACCAAACCGGTATGTCGGCCCAAATCACGAGCTAACTACCCACGGGTTACACGGACATACGCCGACGGCTAATAGGATTGATCCACAAGGCCCACTGTAAGCACCAACCGAGTAGGATGGTTACCACGGTGATCGAGAGGAAAATGCCTCATCTCCTCGAGGAAGAGCGGAACTCGCTCGGCTCGGGCCGAGGGCGAGGACTCGGGAACGACGAGGACTTGAGCGCGGCGAGGAGGACTCGGAGAACGGCGAGGGCTCACCGAGCGCGAGGCTCGCAGAACGGTGAGGAGGAGGACTCATGAGCGAATCTCCGACCTTCTCCTCATCGCGTGGAGAAGCGGCCAGGGCACGGCGGGCGGCAGACAAAGTAGGCGGCAAAGACCGACAAGGGTAAAGCAAAGAATGGCGCGCAACGCAGCGGCAAAGCGCAGCAAGCGCGGCGAAATCGGCGGCGGGACGGCGGCGAAAGTAGGCGGCGAATGGCGGCGGGACGGCAAAGGCAGCGAGGCGGCGAACTGCGGCGGACGGCCCTCTTAAAGAGGCGGCCGAATATTTGAAGTGGGGGACCGGCGGCAAAGCGCGGCAAAGCGGCCGACAAGACCCAAAGCAAAAGAAAAAGAAAAGAAAAGGGTGACAACGACCCAAACAAAGGATACAGGGGCTACGAGCTAGTCCTGGTCGCAATCGGACCCAGAGACCAACTCCACGGGGTCTTCCCCATCATCATCATCATCGTCGGCATCCACAGCGGGGTGCCAACCAGACGGTGGTGATCGAACCATCAACGGTATGCCTTGGAGCTCGACAAGAGTGGGAGGCGGAGCTCTCCTCCGGAAGGACCAGATCCAACTTGAGATCCTTGGGGTGAGCTCGAAGGAACACAAGGAAGATCGGCAGGATCCTTAGGCGGGGACGGGGCTTGTCCCGACCTCCTTCTTCTGGGGCGCGAGGTCGAAGCGAAGAGCAGAGTCCCGGAGGAGAAGCGGCATTCCACGGAGACGCCTGGTTCTCGCGAACCAACCGACGGATTCTTTTTGCGGCTGGACCTTCTCCACCAAGTGGAAAGAGTCACGCTTTTTAAGTTCGCGGCTCTCCTTCTTGGCTTGCTCCGGTGGCGGTTGGTGTCATAGACGAGTTCAACTCCGCAAAGGCGATGGTGTACGCGTCGTCCGTGGATTGGACAAGCTCGGCAAGGTGGTACACCGTCGGTCGCTCACCCTCGGCCGTCTGAGCATGGCTGAACAGCTCGTTAAGCGCAGCGAGAGGAAAGTAGCGGCGGGAGACATGCACTCACGCGTGAACAGATCATGAGTCGATGTAAAGAGCAAGTCCGACACGTCTTGGATGGCGCCGAGCAATTGACGCGATTAGCGAGTAGCGAACGGTCCACGAGTAGGCGGTGGACTGCGGCAAAAACGATGGACGCACACCACCCAAAGAAAAGCGTCCTTTTAAAGTAGTGGCCCCATGATACATAGGGTCATCAAACCAAGCGTGTTTCAAGACATAAAGAACGGTGGCGCATCTAAACCTCCATAGCCAAGTCCAAGGGCGACGCGAAAGAGCGGATCTACAATTTCCAAAAGATTATCGGCAAAAATTGGATTGCGAAGATTATGAATTTATTTAACAATTATTTTCTTTATAAATTATATGGTCTCTAATTCTAGGGCTACGCCCTAAAGCCGTCGGCTCGATACCACTTTTGTCGGGACCGGTCTAATTGACGAATCCTAATTGTGCATCAAGATTAGTCCCGAGAAGATCATGGCTAGCACACACAATTTAACAATAATGGTACATTGCCTTGAGTTATATTATTACAACATAGGGGACTAAGCGCCCCACAGAAGTCACTGATTAAATACATCAAGCACGCAACACGCAGGCCAAGATACTGCGTTACACACGGTAACGCAGAGCCTAACATGGCACGATTTATTCTAGCAGCTAGACTATTCCACAGCGGCGGCAGGCAGACACAACCCTACTCTTCGTCCTCGAAGTCCTCCTCCTCCTCGAAGTCCGGGTCCTCCTCGGATGGCGAGTCGAGGCGCTTCTCGATGTTGAAAATTTTGGAAGAGGGAAGGAGAAATAGGGGTGAGTACAAAGGTACTCAAGAAGTCGAGGATATATGTTGATGGGGTTTAGTACAAATGGATGGCTTGGGCGCTTTTATGAAATTGCGTTATTAGCCTAGTTTTGACAAAGCGATTTAGAAACATTGAATCTCCATATTTTCTTTGGGCTTTTCTCAAACGGTTCTCGCCACTTGGCCTCGAGTGCCATAGCAAGAACAAAATCCTTTCTTCTTTTCTTTTCTCAAAACCGGCTAGGTCCATTCACATGACACTTTCCGATAGGCGTTACCCATTTGAATATCACCGGTGGCCCCTAGCTCAAACGAAATCCTTCTCAAACCTTACTCATCTCAAATCATTTGTTCAAAACCCTTTTTCTAAATTGGTTTTAAAATGAAGGAGCTACCATATAATCAGTCCTTGGCGCTCATAACATGAAGCACGGCTATCATGACGCTTTTAACTTCTGAGTGGGTACGCTTTACCCTCGAGAGGCTACGCACCCCGACGATGTTTCGCCACAAGACCATCAACCACGAGGACCGACGATCGGGCCCGCCCCATACCGGGGCTCGAGGTCGCATCAGTAATGGCTCATTCATAGGATTATAGGATGCGGTCCTTAGACTAGGGAGTAGACATTTTAGCCCAGTTTACAAAACCGGTGCCGCACTGCACCAACTGCCAAAATATCTCCCTAGTCGGAAAGATTTTGGGGTAAGAGGAAAATCATTTCCTATTAAGCATCACCCTTGATGCGCTATCTTTAAATCATCCTTTCCCAAACATTTCTCAACAATATTCTCATTTCACACAAATGATTGAATCATTCCAAGATAAATAATTTTAAGCATTTATCCTACCTCAACAAGGTATTTAAATAAGAGCAATTCATATTTTAGCCTTAGGTTTGATCCTAACATATCTCTTACCTTTCTAATTGGCATAATAACTAATTCTAGCAAATACGGCATTTATCTTTTAAACTAGCATGCATATTTTCAAGTCTAATAAACATTTTCTAAATAACCGAAAATGGCTTCACAATATGATCAAAGGGGGACTTGCCTTGGTCGATGACGGTAGGAGCAACGGTGACGATGGACGGGTCTAACCACGGACAACACATACAAGATAATACAAACATCCATCAAACAGGGAAACATTTATATATGATTTTTGTTTTAAAAATCATGCACGAAATAAATATGCATGGAAATGTGATGCATGCACAACTATTTTATATTTTTATATTTTTATTAAATCAAGTGTATGCATCCAAATAATATATTTGTTATTTTCTAAGGTTTTTGAAAATCATTCATTATTTGCTAGTTAATGAAAAATGATTAGCTTAATTTTTATTTTTATAGGTATTAATATTAATAGAGAGTTATTAAATTTTGGATTATATTTATGTGCTAGCTTGAACTCGAAAGCGATTCGCTCGAATACGCTTCCACTCATCGAGCCCACACAAAAGCACTAATCTCAAAGCACTTCTTCTACCTCTAGCTAGCCATATGCATGCACACAAGACGCACACGACAACTCCATTGAGCACACTGAGCTCGGCTAGCCGGCGGTGGCGACCTCCGCTCGACAAACCGATTGCAAAATGGATTCCTCTCGACTCAGCGCCCCAAAGGACCCTATAGCAGCTGATCCGCCAACCCGCAGACGACGTGACGTATTTTTTATACATAGCTACGAAGACACGTTCTAACTAGCTCGCATGGCTTCCATGGAAGCTCTAGCTCAACATGGCACACGCAGGGAGACTACGACCACCCGGGATCATCTTCCCAAGCTCATATGCACCTAGAGATGAGCAGAAGCTTACCAAGCGGCGAACCGAAAGTGCTACAAATGACAACTTCCTTCTTGACTTGGTGTTGCTCCGTGCTACTTGACGCTGCGGTAGGGAAGATGAGAGGAAACAAGTGAGGAACGACGAAGAAATGGCGAAGGCAGGAATAGAGCGAGCTTACCGAGGAGAAACACGGCAGGCAATCGGATAAGGAGAAGCAGAACACGAGCTTTATAGTGAGAAGAGCACGGCCAGCGTCGGACTTTACTCCGGACGGGTGGCACAAACACATGGAGGCAGCAAAAGAAGGCAGTGCTATTGCACAACAGCTGCAACAAGAACACGACGTCAGGCGGTTGGCGTGGCGTGGTCTCGGTGCACCGACGACGACGCGGGTGCGTAGGATTAACTCGCATAGCGGCAGGCACAGAGGAAAATAATAAAGGAAGAGGTGCCGGTGTGAGAGCGTGCGTGCAGCAGCGACGGCGTTGGATGGAGTAACTCTGGCGGCAAATGAGTCACGGTAGAGATAAGCTCAAAGCACGAGAAAAGCACGGAGAGGACAGAGGACTTCTGACCAACAGAGAGAAAAGGTGAGAAAGAGGAACGTTTTCTATTTTTTCTAGTTTTGTTTTTCTCTTTCTTCTTTCTAAATAATTATTCAAAGGTCAAATATTAAATAGGTTTTGACAAATTCACATGGGTTTGAAAGCTTCTAAATGCACCCATGAAAATATTTATACCTTTAAAAATTAATGACCCAACCCATTTTCAAAACGGTTACATGCAATGATGATGCCATGATGATTTTCAACACTTAAATAGTTTAATATTTTAATTATGCATTTTAATGAAATTATTAACGTGCCAAATTTGGTTTTGAAAATTTGGGATGTTACACCCCTTGACTATGAGACAGGTTGGAGCTTCATCATCGCTCAAGTCACCAAAGAGGGAAAAATACCCGAAATAATCAACAGTTAAATAAAAATTAATAAAATAATCCACTGTAAAAGGAAATTACGAAAATATCCTCGGGTCCCGCCACCCGGCGGCGGCCGCCATCGGCACGGTCATTGCGGTGAGTCTGCCGCCACCCGGTGGTTGGCGCCGAGCCGCCGCCACCTGGCGGACGGTTGCAGCCACCGCCGCCACCCGAGGTGGTCAGCGCCCCATTGTCCCCTAATTAACCGGACGTTGCATGCACTTAGCGGAAAAAATATATTAAAATAATACTGCCGACAATACGGTCGTAAAAAATATTAAAATAATGTTCCACCGACAAAATAGTGTCGAAAAAATAATAAAAAATCCTCACCGACAAAATAGTGTCCAAAAATAATAAAATAATTCTCACCGACAAAATAATGTTGAGTTTTTAATTAATCAAATAGTAATTGCATGATTTACGCTAATTATTCTTGATTAGAGGTCACAGTGATCACAAAATTGATTCTATATATATCGCGTCGTGTCGTTCGCCTTCACACACGCAAACACTCTCGCTTTCGATTAATTTCACACACGCCAGGCTTCACACGCAGAGCGGCCTTCACACACACACTCTCTCGCTTTCGGTTCACACACACTTGCAGCTTCACCGCAGAAAGCCTTCACACACTCACTCTCTCGCTTTCGGTTCTTTTCGATTCGTTCGATTCAGTATATTATTCACGATACCTCAGTTGAGGATTCATCAGGAGTGTGACTTCGCTAATATTTTATGCTTTCAGCGTGAGGGAATATTTTGGAATTTAAATTTGATGTACTTGCTAAATTAGTGTTATTGCGGTACGTATATGCAAGAGTTAATTTGGACATAATAATATTCTATGCTAATATTATTTGCAGTGTTGTATGCTAATCTTGCCATATTAGTACTTAATATTGTATGTATATATTGATATGTGAGGGCTATCTGAGTATACTGATGTTGGCATAGTATGTTGTTAATGGTAATTAAACTAATCACCATCACGTAATTAATTAATTAAACTAAGCACCAGACTTAGATCTTGCTTTTATTTTGTTATTAATTTTGCACACAAGCAAGCACCGTATACACGCACCAATTACGTAGAGCAAAGAAATAAGCATACACCGATTTCTGAAGGTAACAAGTACATACGGTGATAGTTTAATATGACCACTTAATTTCGTATATTACGTGTAATTTACACGCTTGTTTTAATTTTTTCAGAACTTTGAACCGATCGATCTTATAACCGTCAGTGCGCATTTTATAGTTAACATAAACTTGTTGTGTTAGGTTAACTTAAAATATGATTAGTGATTAATTAGTTACGTAAGGAGAGAAAATGATGTACAAATATAATGGAAATTAGTGAATTTTTATACATGTAATATATGAATGTTTAAATTTTAATTGCACGTCTGCAAGCAAAATTATATATAATTAGCGACAAATTAACGCTAGTGTGCGTACTTAAAAAGAGTGACTATATTTTTCATGTAGTAATTTTCTTGTTAGCTTAATTAAACATAATAGGAAATGAATCTATATTTTGCATGCAAATAGTAATACAATTGTATGTATTTTAGTGATATTTTACTTAATAATTAGGGTCTTTGGAGTATTAGTGGAGTTGCTATATTGTATGTTCAGCCCTTATTTACACGTATTATGTATTAAACACGTAAGCTAACATTTTATGTAATGTTTGAAATAATAGTTAAATATAAAACAAACTTATATTTAATATTAATATGAATGAACACGTGCATGTTCTGAGGCGTAAATGGAGACAAAGACTTGACTATTTTTACGGAGATGCACCCGTGCCAATGCAAGGGAATTTTGTAAGCATGCACACATGCAGCCATTTGCAGACCACAATAACATTGCCAATAGAGCTGCCAATGCTGGCGAGGGTTATAGCTCGAAATCTCCGTATAAACCGTCATGAACACAAACTTGTTCTACACGGTGTTAGGCCATGTCAGGTTCCAAATAGTTCAATGTACGTATACAACCTGTGGCCACTGAGAAATAAGTCAGCTTGGACGTACTATGTTAATAAGGCAGTAGAAGAGGGGTACCACTTAGGTGTGTATGCGTCTTTGCTCGAGGCAAAACAATCGAGGCGGGCCTAGCAACACCAGAGAAGAGAATGCACATGAGGAAGTGCCGGAAGGGTATGCGGAGGACCCAATTGGTAGTATGGCATCGCCCGGTGTCGAGGCATTCGGCATGGGCACGGATCCGGATATCTCAATGGACGAAGGAGAGATAGATGTACATGCGTTAGGGGATGATTTCGATGAAGGGGTGAAGACGATGTCGAAGAAGAGGACGACCCGATGCCCGCCATAGCGTATTATCGCGCTCTGGATGCTTGAATTGGGTGATCGGGATCACTCGAATATTTCAGATGGGGTATATGCATAATGACATAACGATGGGTCAAGAGTTTAGCACGAAGGATGAGGTCATACACTTCATCAAGAACTTTGGTGTCACAACACGGCGCGAGCACTCCGTGGCACGGTCCGGACCGCCGTGTCTGAGGTGAAGTGCGTGAAGAAGCCGAGTGCTCATTCCATGTTCGCCCATCGCCCAAAATATGAGCACCACTTCATAATCGGTAGGTACGAGCCGCTGCGTCGCACGGAGGAGTTGGTACGCAATATTAGCGATAATGTGGACTCGAAGTTCATAGCGCAGATGTTGCTAATCGCTATTCAAGCCGATATCTCAATGAAACCACACTCCATAATGGCGAGGTGCGAGAACCGCGACCGGCATGTCGATTACATATCACCAAGCATGGCGAGCCAAGCAAAAGGCTTTGAAATTGTTGTTCGGGGATTATAAGGAGTCATACAACTGGGCTCCCCGTCTCCTCCGCAAGATACAGGAGACCAATCCTGGGACATGCTATGTTTCTGCCCATGAGGCTGTATATCTCCCCGATGGAAGTGTCGCACCCAACCACTTCTACCTGATGCGCCTGTTTTGGTCTTTTGGCCAGTGCATAGAGGCCTTCCGGCATTGTCGTCCTGTCATTTGTGTCGATGGGACATTCCTCACCGGTAGGTACTATGGTGCTCTACTGACGGCACTTGGAGTTGACGGGAACAACCAGATATTGCCTCTGGCATTTGCTTTTGTGGAGAGCGAGAACAATGACAGCTGGTTGTGGTTTCTAACTCTTCTGAAGATTCACGTTGTCACGGATCGTCCTGGAGTGTGCGTCATTTCTGACCGCCACCAGGGAATCCTACATGGTGTAACTGTATTGTCCACCGGTGATGCCCCAATGTGGCCAGACGTTCGTTCTCGATGGTGCATGCGTCACCTGGGGGCGAACCTATACACTGCATTCAAGAATAAGCCCCTAGTGAAGAAATTCAAGACAATGTGCATGCAAAACCAACAGCGCAAATTCAATGCGCTTTTCAATGATATTAACGAACGTACCAGAAAAATGGTCGCCGAAGAGCAAAGCACATCAGGGGTTCAAATACTAGGGGGCGAGCAAGTCAGCTCTGGCCGTAAAATTACTTTTGCTCAGTGGATAGCGCAAAAACCGGCGGAGAAATGGGCTCTCGTACATGACACTGATGGCGCCGGTAAGTGGTAGATTTATTTACAATGTTAGTTTCCATTCCGTTCGATCGTAAATTTAAGAAGTCTCGTATTGCAGATACACGGTGATGACGACGAACATAGCTGAGTCGTATAATAATGTGCTACGAGGAGTGCGCGGCCTGCCAATATGCACTATCATTGAGATGATCTTTTTTAGGACAAGAGATTATTTCCGCGACCGAGAAATGGCGGCCATGCAAATCACAAGCACTTTCTCCCCTCGCGTCGAAGCCATCCTACAGAGGCGTCGACGAAATCTCCATTCCACCGCCACGTCAATATATGACCGTATGAATAACATATTCAATGTGGACTGCAAGAGAAAGTACATGACAGGATTTAGCGCAGAGATAATCAACAAAAGTGCCAACTTGGCCAGTATGAGGCTGTATGCACTTGCAATAAACCCCGCCTCGAACACATCCCATGCTCGCACGTCATGGCGGCATGTCGAGATCTTGCTGGCAACGATGGCACCCAATACGTCTCTCCGTACTATTCGATGAATGCAATTAGGCAAACATGGGCACCCAAGATGGAGCCAATTAATCGAGGGGGATATAAAAACTCAGAAGGGCCTACCTTCCATCCATTCCCCACTACTGAGCGTGTTGCACAAGGTAGACCGCGTACGGCGCGTTTCGAAGGTGACATGGATGCTGCCGATGGAGGAGATGGTTTATGTCATTGTCGGCTATGTAAACAACCAGACATGACCGTAGGCGCTGTCCAAATCAGGATGAGTCCTACAATATCATTCGGCAATTCTTGTATCATCGTCATATTTTAATAAAAGAGTTGTATTCGTTATATCCTCACTTCTTGTTTCACTGTCGTACAATATTATTCTGGCTATTGTCACTTGTAAGTTTTAATAAAAGACTTGTATTCGTCACTGTCACATGATGTTTTACTATTTGTCGTATGTAATAACTATAATATTTTCTTGCAGTATAGACAATGGAGGTTCCACAGTTCTTCTCCAAGACGGATGACTCCGGCCATAGGTCGCAGAAATGGGTGCAAGGCAATGAACAGGTTTGCATGTTTCATAAAAATTATCTCATATTAACATGGTTAGCTAACATTATGGTATTGTTATTTGTAGATGCAAACATTACGATTGAGGGCATCACGACAAATCAAACAATTGGATGCCCGCTTTTGGATGTTCCTTGCCCGTGCCGGACTATTGCCGTGGGCACTCACTGTTAATGGGGTCCCACAAGGAAATGACCGTCTGACACCGCTACCAAGACTAGACCCGGGCCTTATCACCGCACTGGTCGACCGCTGGCGTCCTGAGACGCACACGTTCCACTTACCGGTCGGTGAGATGACAATTACATTGAAGGATGTGGCCATGCTCACAGGGTTGCCCATCTCTGGACGGGTCTTCGTTGTCAACAAACCAAGCAGGCAAACATGGAAAAATTATGTCGAAGAAAGGTGAGTGTCTACTTTTTCACTTGCAAATTTGTAATTAGTACATAAATTTACCCTATGAAATATTATTCTAAATCTGCGCAGGTTTGAAGTTGAATATAATGGAAGCGACCAGGGTGTTTCGATCTCATGGCTCGAGCACCTTGACGAGGCTAGTCCGTGTCCGATCAATGCTGAAGAGGCGATCGTCTTTGCGGCATTACGAGGTGTATCTGTACTACCTCCTCGCCGGCGTCATGTTCACAAATGGCAGCGGTGATCAGATACCCCTCACCTAGTCTTCGTAGCTCGAGAGCTATGCAACGAAGCTTTATTTAATGAGGACTACGAGCCGCATAGGTTGAAGTCTGCCAGATTGGCGATACATACCGGAGTTATATGTCGCATGCCATCGGTCGGCCCGAATGCAGTGTTTGGGGGTTGTCCTCTCCTCATCCAATTATGGTCGTGGAGTTATTTGCCACTAAATCGTCCAAACACGCCAGTACGATACTATCCTGTTCATGTAGACGCCGATTTGACCCCCCCGGCATGTAGACCAACAATGGGATATAGATGGTTGCATGCGGTTGCGATGGTGAGAGAATTAGTAGATGTAGGCGTCTTACACGCGGCTTGTGTCGGACCTAGACCTTCCGGTACATGACCAAGTTACGTGGGAACCATTCTGCCATCTGGCAACCTATGATATTGCCACGGGGGGCTTGCTGGCTAGCACGTGTACTGAGATTGTAGACTATTGGATGACGACCTGTTATCTAGTCTGCATGAATGCCGTCGAAGGATACTCGCCGGAACGCGTTCAACGGCAATTTGGCTATCGGCAAACATTTCCACTTCCACCGCTTCGCATCCCGCAACTCCATGGGTATGCATCATAAGTTAAATATTTGAATATATTTGTACCACTCATAATATAGCGTACAAGTGTTTTTTCAGGCTTAGTTCAACCGGCGCAACCGTGATTGGGCCCATGTCCACGCCCACATCGGCGGTGGTCGAGTTATCTTGACGAAGTGTGGTACCTCGATGGAGCAGCGCAACGAGGCGATATTTGGGGTACATGGAATGGTACCGCCTAAGGACCGATGTCGACTGCGATACCACAGCAAGAAGCAGACCGCCGACAACCGAGGGTTATGCCCAACGAGTCCATGTTCGCACGACGGGCGCTCTCCGATAGTTTCATCTATATTGCGTACTTCATACCTCCTTCTGAATATCATATGACATGGTTGATGCAGACACAGGAGGCCGATTCGTTGCATGGCCATGCAACGGAGCTTGTATCGCAAACACAGCGGACCGGCCAATCTTCTTCAAATTCATTGAGGGCCCTCATTAGAAGGGCGGGATCTCGGCTTACGGGAGGCGATTAGGGGGGTCGGCGGGCATAGATCGCGCACAGATCGCCAAAGGGATACCCGATCCGAGAAGAATCATGCACCGCATAACCGAAGTCACCACCTCCTCCGATGTCTGCTGCTCTGCGAGATCACAGTCCATGGACAAAGCGTACACCACGGGTTCAGTTCCCGCCGACAATCTCAACCTCCCGAGCCTCTACATCGACACCCTTCCAACACAAATACCACCATTCTTCAACTCCGGTGGGCCAGTCACGAGGAGGATTGATATTAACGTAGCGCCGTCTTGAAACCTCGATGACTATCGCGCACACAAGATACCCAATTTGATGCAAATTGGGCAAACATGGAGGATCAATCTGGATAGTGCATTTGCATCCAACCTTAGCTTTCAAGATATCTTGGCGGATGCAACATTCCTATACCGGATCCGACACACACTGGGGGTCTAAGCGGCAAACTCCCATGGGGTCCCTTCAAATTTGCAACACGGGAGCAAACCCCTATGCGGTCCCTCCACAGGTTGTGCACGCCAAGCCACCCCTTATGAACAAAGCATGATGGGGGTTTTCCATATTTTGGTGGTCTGCGTCGCCATAAGTTCACACACAGGTATATCCCAACGCGGACCAAACTGATGATCAAATTCGGTTTGGACCTTCTCAGTCAGCGGACAACAGACGACGATCCACGACCTTACGACAAGGGGTCGTCGGCGCTAAGTGTAATAATGTAATTGATGGACTTATGTTATTATGTGCATTCGGCGGTTTGGCCATGAAATTATTCTCCATACAATTATTAACATTGCATTGACCATTATGGCGATTAGTGACGTTGCATTTACTACTACTTCAAGACTTACCACATGCCGTTAACAAGTCTATGCACGACACGTCTATTCACATGACAAGATTCACTTTACGTGTATTTAATGTTTTATTTATCTCATAGCTTCTAACTTTACAAAATTTAGTTTGCCGTACAAACGACTATTAACACTTGCTAAAATTTTAAATTTGCAATTTTGTAAAATTACATACAATTTTGAGTTTTAAAATGTATATTCACAT
Organism: Raddia guianensis; assembly: GCA_036346415.1. Classification (NCBI taxonomy): domain Eukaryota; kingdom Viridiplantae; phylum Streptophyta; class Magnoliopsida; order Poales; family Poaceae; genus Raddia; species Raddia guianensis. The sequence goes on from CM070544.1 coordinate 32,531,861, forward strand.
GCTTATACATGTATCAAATTTTACTTCGCCCATATATTTATCATATATATTAAAATTATAGGGAGAAGCTATCCGGTCACATGTGTATATAAATATATCTATATTATACATATATTATAATGTATATATGCCATATGCTATCCGGTCACATGTGTATATAAATATACGCCACGTACATGCAACGTGGCATGGGAGAAGGTCCAGGTCGCTGTGGTCTTCGTCTCGGTCAGTCAACGGGAGCAAATTGAGCGGAAGGTGCAGCGAGAAGCGTGTGCGTGTGTGATTGTGGTTCATGTCATTGTCATCTTACGAGCTCATCTTTGGAAAAATTGTGGGAGGCTTTCTTCGAACGAAACCTACCTCCCAACGTAAATTATTTTAGACATGCCATTTTACTAATCAATTATCAATAAAATTACACGCCACCTACTACATATTATCAATAAAATTATCAATAAGGTGCAGGGAGAAGCGTGTGCGTGTGTGATCGTGGTTCATGTCATTGTCATCTTACGAGCTCACTGCACCGAAAAAATTGTGGGAGGCTTTCTTCGAACGAAACCTTTCCAACGTAAATTATTTTAGACATGCCATTTTACTAATCAATTATCAATAAAATTACACGCCACCTACTACATATTTTTGGACAACTATAATAATTTAGTATATATTTATCATATATTTATATTAAAATATAATATTAGTAAAATGGGGCGATATACATATTATACATATATAACACATGCATACATAGCACATGCAATACAGCAAAAGCGGCCAGCTGGCAGACGCGCCACCAGGTGGTGGCGGTGGCTATGACCGTCCGGTGGTGGCGGCTTCAGCAGCAAGCCACCCGTGGTGGCGGCTCATGCATGTCCGTCCCGGTGGCGGCTCAATGCCGCCGTGCCGATGGCGGCCGCCACCGGTGGCGGGACCGAGGATATTTTCGTAATTTCCTTTTATAGTGGATTATTCTATTAATTTTCTATTTTACTGTTGATTATTTCGGGTATTTTTCCCACCAAAGAGTGACCTTATTGTTATAGTGGCAGCAAAAGCAATGAAGGCAACTCCATCATCGTAGTCGAATCTTGAGTCGTTGGAGTCCCACTTCTCACTGAAGTGAGCTTATACTCTAGAGCTCTTCTTGTTACTGTTGTTCTTCTCCTTTTAGTGTCGCTTGCCTTTCTTCTACTCATCATTGTCCTTGTCCTTCTATTGTGGACACTTGGCGATGAAGTGGTCAGCGTCTCCACACTTATAGCAAGTATTTGTAGTGTATTTTTCCTTTAACTTCTCACTAGACTTTTATGACGGTCTTCCTTGTTGTTGAAACCCTTCTTCTTGGGAAACTTGTTGAATCTTCTCATGAATAGGGCCATTTCTTTGAAGTTCATAGGGTCGTCACTCTCATATCTGCTTGTGGTTGCTTCTTCTTCCTTACTAGCCTTCAAATCAATGCCTTCTTCTTTGAGATCAAGCTCATAAGTTCCTCAACTTCCTTGTGATTCGTGATGCATCAACCCATGAGCAAGTATCCGTCCAAGTACGTTTGAAGGTGTGAGCACGTCATAGTTGTCACGCTGGTGGATGAGTCACCAAGGTGGTGTTCCTCGTTGTGATGGCTCTAAGCATGAGCTTCACCATGAACTTGTCTATCATATCCTTGCTTCTAAGTCCTTTGAATAGAGTTGGGTTGAATCCCAAGATTTCCTCAGAAATCCAAGTTACACTTGCACCAAAACTCAATTCACTACTGTTGACACCCAAATTTGGCAGAAAATCGGATATTGTGAAAGGGCTAAATTCATCGGAATTATTGGGCCAAATCAGAAAATGGGCTTCATCGGCAAAGAAGAAAAGTATATTGAAGAATACCGATAGTTATGAGACTACGGAAAAAATACGATCTGATCAAGAGCGCGACGAGGTAAAATAGGTCGTATCGGTATCAAAATTGTAATATTATAAATAGGACCTTAGGTCTCGTAAAAAAGATCATACACATCATACACAAACACAAATACTTTCTCGAATCTGATCGACCTCGTCGAAAGGCTTCAACTCGCAGGTAGAGCTATCCCGATGGGATAATCGATTCTCTTCTTGTAACCCATATGTATGGCTGTTTCATCTTGATCTCGTGTATACAAAGCATGTTAAACTGTCTCGGGATTTACCGATCTTTAATGTGTTCTCGCATATTGCACTGTCTCGATTTAATCGATCTGTAATGTGTGTTCATCCTGCAATGCCGATTGTCAAATATTTCATATGTCTTTTCCTGAATGCGATGTATGCAATTGTCTCGTTTAATCGACCTTGTGTATGCCTTGTTTAGGATCTCGCATGTGTAAACGTTTACCAATTAGCGTTGCATCTATCTTTATTAGTCTTAAACCTTTTGATCGGTTTATTGGTTTGTATCTAGATTTAGATATGAATACTGTCTTGGCCTGACAATCTGTTCAATCTATTTCTTGGTTTAATCTAATATATTGATGCGAAGGTTTATTACTAATATTATATGAAAATAACAAAAAGAATTAGAAGATTTATAATTGAATGCCTATTTACATTTAATTGCTCTATTAGGCATTAAGCCGATAGATTTTGTAATCGGATTATTTAAAGCCGATTACAAAACCTGATCTGGCTAACTTCAAAAGCCGATTAGGGCTTAGTCACTGACGATTTTCTCCTTGTCAATTTACAGGTCAAATTGACTGGCACACTTGGTCTTTGGTTATGACGCAATCCCAGAGTTGACGCTTCCGCACGTGTGCTCACGAAAAGCTCACTTTTTGTGTCAACAACTACACAAATAGGAGCAATAGAACTCGAAGGTGTTAGCCAAGCATAAGCATAAGTTGAAATCAAAGCAAAACAAACTAGAGAAAAAAGTGAGGGGAAACCAGAAGGCAAAGAGGAGACGAGTCGAAGTTTGTTCACAAAGTTCAAATCTTTTAGGGATCCTACATCTCCATTAAGGTAGGCTCAGTCATACTTAAGCTAGCCCGCATCTCTTTTAACCCTTTCCCTCACTAAGTTTTTGTGAAGAGGAACGCGCATGCTAAGCTAGCTCAAATTTAAAATTTTTACACGAAAACCCGGGATAATTATGCAAGTAGGGGGATCACAGATTGTTACCCTTGACGCATGGTTGCGGCGAAAGTCGAGTCGAAGAAGCCGGTTCTAGTGTTACGCATGTCGAGGTACAGGAAGTAGTCATTCATGTCCCACTCGCATGCTCAGCGAAGGTTGGGAACAAGCTCGACGAAGCTCGGGCTAAAGGTTGGCAAGCTCGGGAAGCTCAGGGATGCTCAAACCAAACATCGACAAAGATCGGGTTTGATCTAGTACTCTAGTTCAGGGTCCGTCGATCAGCAGGGCATCCACGGTAGTGGTAGGACCTGTAATGGTATTCACACGTCCAGGGTGGAACGCCGCATGCCGGCGTGTTAGCACCGCGTCATGCAGCTAGGGTTTTCTCGGGAGCGAGATCTAGGGGCGCGGCGACTAGGGTTTAGGGTGATCTCATCAGCATAGCCATGTTGGCATCCACTAAACTCCAAAATCATACGTCAACATACGCTGGAACTCCGATAATTTGGGGGAAAATCAATGATTATGCTTTCGTTTTATTTTAACTAATAAATTTCCACAAGTTTTGGTGAGTATTTGTCCACAGGAGCTGAATCGGGCTCAGAAGCCGATCAGCTGACCTAGACTTTTTGCCCAACCGGCTCTATTTTCTCTCCGGTGGTCAAGAAGCACAAAATGAAGGATCTACACCATCCACTCGAGTTGGTTTGATCCAAGGGCAGCACTTACTTCACAGTTGGATGGCTTGGCTCTAAAGGAAACCCATTGTACTGACCTTAACTGCCAAAACCAACGCAAGGGGAAGATCTACACCACACAAGAAGCATCCCAGGCGAAGGGGACGGTCTGGATCAATCGAAGCCCGGTCGGCCGACCACCTCGGGATCCTCTTTGGATTCCCCTTCGGATGGTGGCTTGCTCACATGTGTCCCATGACGTGGAGCTCACTCATTGGCTGCAGAAGGCTATAAAAGGACCCCCTCATCTCACTTGACAAAACACACCACACCACTTCATATCCCTCTCATTTGGAGTTACTCTCCATTTGTTAGAGTAGTTAGTTTGGGAGTTAGAGTTGAGTCGAGCTGAAGCTCGGAGTTCCGGAATTGTCTTCGGGAATTTGGGTAATAGCTCTTGTATCCTTTCCCTTTTGTAAGACTTTGCTTTATTGTATAAGTGTCTTTCAATATCTGTGCTAAGCATATTTACACTTAGTGGGAAGTGTGAATTATTAGAGTGGTTGACTAAGTTCATCTGGTCCCAAGTCTGGGTTCATTCTCATATGCTTAGAATAGCCTAAGTATTAAACTTGGATCGCCTTCCTACGATCCGGGGAGGAGTGATCGGATATAATAGCAGACATTTTGTCTGAGATTACCTCTAACTTGGTTTATCTAGTTCAACATACTTTGTGGTAGGTGGTATGTGGTGACAACCCTATCCATCCGAGATTTATCTCACGCGTAATCCACTGTGTTAGGATTTGGACTAGTAGGGCCCAATCGGGGGTGGTCATAACCATTCGGTGTTCTTAACTGATAGCGAGTGGTAGTGAATCGGCCGAGCTTCAACGAAGTTCTTAAAACAAACCTCCAAACACATATCTGCTAGCTCACCTGATAATAGATTGCACTATTAAGGAACTTTTATATTCTTGTTGATGTCCTCCCAACTATCTTCCTAACTTATGTTTTATACTCCTGTGTGTGTATGTCACCGGTCTTATTATTATCCTATTATATTATTATTATCCTTACCCCCGTTATCTAGCTAGCTAGTATATTAAATAATATAGATATTAGAATTATCCTTCTCCCTCGTTCCCTGTGGATTCGATACTCTGGAATACTCCCAGGTGAAAACTATAAGCGATATTCGTCTGCCTGTAGATTATTTCTAATAGCGTAAGAATCGCCAACAAGCCACACCGCCCCAGGCCTCCTCCTTATATAAACGTGCTAATGGGCTTCTACGATAGTAGCCCATTAGGACTCCAAATTCTACGCAGATCCGTATCTGCGTGCAAAACCCAATAACGAATAAATCCATTAGGCATGTTCCAACCCATTAAGTGTCTGACCTGTTAGGTTTATGTGCAAATCGGCTATGGACCTAGAAACCCACATTCCAATCCAAAGATCAATAGCGGTACCTAGCATAACATATTGACCCTTGAATGCACAAAGTGATTCTCATGGGCTAAACCTTAATACACTCACATACTGATGCTTTTACTACATGACACCAATCAAGCCCAAGGCAAGATGTGTGTCATCCCTGTGATAGCTCGACCATTCACACGTCAATGTAATGGATGTAAGTTTTGAATAACCATTAATCACATCAGCACGGCCACGCACATTCCTTATCCATCCACACCGAGGGGCCCAAATGTATCTCTCCTATTATCAAGGAGGCGCAAATTCCATCTTGATTTATCACACACCCCTACACCATGTTTTGTGGCATACATGTAGGTTATCTTTATAGCTACCCAGTTACGCAGTAACGTTTGATAACCCTAAAGTATACGACCACAAATGCTGGAACTCTACGATGATCTCAGGTCTAAAAACCATACAGGCATACCACTCAAGACAACAATCTGATGGCATTTTTAAGATAAAATATAAGCAGTGTCTCAAAGTAGGTCAATCCAGCTATTAATGTTCCACATTATTAATTTGATATCTCTATATCTATGATAAGAGAAACAGTAACATAAATCAATGCATGTGTTGATTAAATCACTATCGCTCCTCGTAATGATATGGATCAGGGATCATTTAGAGTAACAACATATTGATAATTGTGTTTCACAACCAAGTCGTACTTGATAAACAAAGTCGTGACATTTATTCATGAAGCTGATAATCAAAGTTATCAAAAGTACATGAACAAAAACATATTGCAATCATCTCATATGATTGATCTATGGCATATTCCCAATAGATCGCATCAAGGACCCTTGGCATCACTCCTCCCAAGGAAGAATCGGCCTTCACAAACTTCCCACTACACACCACACAAACTTCTGGTGGCTTATAGGCAACGCCAAGCCATTTATGAGCCCTCAACCTCTAACAATAACAAATGCAGAGAACAACATTAGAAATAAACCAAGTGCTCAAAGGATGAAGCTAGCTCGACAGGACACTCGATCTCACTTTTCAAATCCTACCCAAATATTAGAGCAAGAAAATTTGGAGGAGAGGTGATTATTGATGAGAGTGAAGTGGTAACTTCAGTTGGGTTAGTGGGAGGGGTGTTAAATAGGTGACATGCTTGAGCTAGCCATTGGGTTGAGATTTTTGCGCACATCAGACACTCAGATTCAAAGACCGGACACTTCGATGTAAAATGCGCCCAACAGATAAAGAACCCGAAATCTTGAAAATCTAGTCCCTTCGATACTAATGGTACCGGACACTCTGGTCCAAATCATCGGATACTCTGGAAAAATAAATAAAATCATGGGAATAAATAAAGATCATAGATTCTTATATTTCCAGACATTCTGATGTCTTGGATACCAGATACTCTGGTAATTTTCTAGAAAAACCAAACAGAGATACAGAGATCTTGAAATTCCGAATAGTCCAATGTGCCTTATATTGGATAAAGATTTTTTCGCCTTTTGAGGAATTCATGATGCTTTGAATAGTGTCACCATGATGATTAACCATGCTCATGATCTCATTTAGACCATTAGTCCGAAGTTTGTTTTGTCATGAAACATCAAAATAAAATTAGGGGCCTAGATGCACTTTCACCAACCAACATCACCATAGCACCTCCAACAAGTAACCTCCATGCTACCGCACACCTAGCCACCCGGACGCTGCCTAGCACCCTTAGGGAGGTGGGGGCCAAACATGACGAGGACGGACTGTAGATGGATGGCAACCTGAAAGCAATCCAGAGGTTAGTGAGGGACGGGGTTGAAGCCGCTAAGAGGATGGCTTCCAACACCGACAGTGTAATACTTCGGCCCGATGTGTTGTGAGGCCCATGTGGCCCATGTGGATGTGATGGTGGGATTAGTCCCATATTGCTAGTTGAGAAAGAGTTGTAGTGGCATATAATGCCTGTTGGAGCCAAACATAGCACTCCGGGTTAACCCTTTTGGACGAAGCGAGGCCAAAAAGTCTAAGTGGGTGCTATGCATGTGTGGGCCAGCCCCGTTGGTGGGCTAGGCTTTAAGCGATTTTGGGCCAGGGTGTTACAGACAGAGCCGAGGTGAACCACCAACATTGCAACCGACATGACCAGCAGACCTTAGGATGTAGTCTACAAAGAGGCGTGGCTGCTACCGCCCTAGAGACTCTAGCACGGCCTGCAACCAGCTGACCACATCCATCGCCATTGTTGGTGGCTCAAATATGTTGCCGCACCACTGGATCCAGCCAACTGACTGGTGAATCCGCCCATCTTGACACCGGGGTTAGTGTGGCACGCCGACGAACCGCTGCGCCGTATACCGTTTAGGTCGGACCTAACCACACCACCCCATCCTCCACTGCGGCGAGGGAGGAGGCCGGCCGAGAGACGCTAGGTCACTAAGATTTTTGTTCTCCTAGGTGGGAACGGCTCGGAGGTCCCAATCATTTATGTTTCAAACTTTCCATAAGAGTCCTCTTGCAAGGTTTGAATTAACTACCTCTGCTACATCAGATATACTCCCTCTATTCCAATATATAAGACGTGCGTGTATTCTGAAAAATCAACGTTTATATTTTGACTAATAATTAAGTTAAAAACATGTATATTTAGTGTTATGAATGTGATATTGTTGAATTCATATTTGAAAGTAATTTAATATAATTTTAATTTTATAGTTATTGATAATATATATTGTGAGAGTAAATAATGATCAAAGTTTTATATTAAAGACCGTACCAAAAAATTATGTGTTTTATATTTTAGAACGGAGAGAGTTCAAGTTATACAGGAATGTTGTTTTCTTTCCTCCGAAGCTGGACAATGCAGAATTGGTCACGTTGTGTTGCCATGATTGATCAGTGCTGATCAACATACGGCTGACAGCAACTAAGCTAGCTATCATGTGTCGTACATCGCCTTGCGTTAACAGTCTCTTTTGCCGAGTGTACCCGGCGCCACGCATCGCTAATTCACATCGCATCGCTGTCACGGTCAAACATTTGCCGTCTAAGTTAAGCGAGACAATGTAACTAATTAAATAACCATCAAGATTCAAGATCACGTATCACCTAGCGAACAAAAAAAAAAGGAACACGTATCACAAGAGACTGGCAACTTCAGTTCTCTCACGTACATAGGTGCACGCGTTTTTTTGCCCCCTTTTACAACTATGCTCGATTGACCTGGGTGCCACCGACAGGACAACACAGTATCGTTGTGATTGATAATTGTGATTTTCAATTTTTGTTATCATAGAAAATGCTAGAGAATTACTAAAAAAAGCTCAAAAAAATTTAAATCTATGCATCATATAAAATTGGTAATATTACTTGACATATATAATTTAATTGTACCAACCGATGTTGATGTGTTTTGGATTCGAATTTTTATAGAAGTCTTGAATCAGTCGATGATCGTCATATCTAGACCAATAAACCAGTTTTAAACATCCAATTTGAATTTGAATTTAAATTTCTTATTCTCCTCGCATTTTTTTTTCTCATCAAGCCACATTGATATGACCATGAGTTTTTGAGAGTCTCCAGCATATTGGAAACCAAAGAAACGACCCCCAAAAGGTCCAACATCCCAGGAGTTACAAGTCTTATACATAGCACCTTAAATTTGGTCATACACAATACACCAGAACTGCAGCCAGAGCTAGAACCACTCCTGCAAAAACACTTCGGACTCCAGAAATTTGGCGTTCAACATCTGCTAGCAGAAAACGCCAACGTTCATTTATCTCCAGAATCAACTTGCGCCATCTCCCGTTCGTTGAATCATTGCCTTCTTTGATGCCTCCCCATTTTGCTTTCTCCCTAAACCTTCAGCAAACATACTCATCCGATGTGCACCATCCATTAAAACTTGTCTCATTTCATTCTTTTGGACCCCTACGCAATATTCCAAGGTCGCACACACCATGTATAGGATTGATACCTGGTGATTTGATCAAGTATCCATCAAACACAGCTTTATTCCTATATGCCTAGATTGACCAGCAAAATGTAGCAAGACATACAGAGTGTAACTTAGACGCCCCTAGCCATGCACAACTCATCCAGCTAAAGAAGTGATCAAAATCTCTAGGCTGGACAATCCACAAGGATTTAGCCACAACACAGAAAAAAAAAAAAAGATGATTAACAGTTTCAATATTATTGCAAAGGCAACACCTAGGGTCTACACCCTAATTTTTTTCCTCAGGTTTTCTCTAGTAAGGATATAATTTTTGAGCACTAACCATATGAAGATCTTCATCTTAAGAGGCATCTTAGCTTTCCAAACAATTATGTAATCGTTATTTACAACACAAGAATAAATGCTTTTATACATATACTTAACAGTGAACATCTTATTTTTCTCTAATCTCCATTGAGAACCGTCAGGACCTCTGTCCATCTGGATGTCCTCAATATTTTTTATCAAACCTCTCCATGCATCTTCTTCTGCAGATGTTAACCATCTCCTAAACCTAAGTCCCCGCTGTCTATTTTTGCATTGGGCAACAGAAATCCCCTGGTCTATACATATATTATAAATGTTAGGCATTAATTCCTTAATGGACATATTCGCAAGCCAACAATCCCCCAAAAATCAATTTTCTCCCCCATCACCAACACAATATTCCCTGTTTTGGATATAAAGACTTTTGTATCTAAGGAGGTCCCTCCACCCATGAGAATCTCCCATTCTATGATTGACCTAAAAAATGGTTTTACCTCTCAAATATTTATTAGTGACAATTTGTTTCCAAATCCCTATATTGTTCTCTAATCTCCACCACCACTTACACAAAAGACTTATATTCATATCTCTCAGTTTTTTATACCCAAACCTCCCTTTTCTTTAGGTTTGATTAAACATTCCCATTTAGAGAGATGATATTTCTTTTTATTATCATTCCCTTTCCAAAAGAAGTCTCTTCTAATCCCGTCGATTTGTTTAATCACCATCTTAGGCATCATGAACATAGACATGCTATAAATTGGAATACTAGACAGGCATGAGTTGATAAGCACCAGCCTCCACCCATACGACAAGGAGCTCCCTTTTCAACACTCTAAATTTTTCCTTACCTTATCAACAACCTTGTCCCAATGCCTAATTCCTAATTTGTTGCGTCCAACAAGCATAACTAAGTAAAGAATAAGTAAACTGCCAACATTGTAAGTGAATAATTCAGAATACATACCATCAATGTGATTATCCCCATTAATAACAAACACCTCACTTTTATGAAATTGATTTTTAGACCAGATAAAGCTTCATGCAGAAACATTATGAATTTCATATTCTTAGCAAACTCAATATCATGTTTCAAGCAGATGACAGTGTCATCTGCATATTGTAAGATAGCCAGCCCTCCTTCTATCAAATTAGGAACTAGGCCAAACACATAATTATTGTTTTGTGCTATCCTGATCATCTTAGATACACAATCTGCAACTAGATTAAAGAGAATTGGGGATAAGGGGTCTCCTTATCATAAGACTTTTCAAAATAAAGTTTTAAAAAGATACCAAAATCACCACTATGTTTAACCGTTCATGTAAAGACGTGATCCCCTCAACAATAAATCTATTTTTTAGGAAAGCACTCTCAATATCTGTCGGCACCCGATTTAGAATATCGGATTCCCACCTGAGTAAATACGCACTAGTCCCATGGATCATGGCTAGTACACACAGTTGAACAGAAATGGCACATTACCAACGTTCAAATTATTACATTGAGGGGGAACTTAGTATAGTACATTACACACCACGGCTCGCAGGCCACAATACAGAGTACAACAGCAAGCAGGGCCTAATACAACATCTACTTATTTATTCCATATGTGAAGAGGCTATAGGAACACGCAACCCTACTCTTCATAGCCATCCTCGGAGTACTCCTCCTCATATTCAGGGTTTTCATCCTCGGATAGAGGACTGAAATCGGATGGGCCAGCTGTTGAAATTTTGCGAAAAGGGGAGAGGAGAAAACGGGGTGAGTATCATTGTACTCCGCAAGTCGGAAATGATGCATATGGGGTTTAGTACAAGGAGAGCTTGGGTTATTTTGTAGAAAAGCATTTTATTGGCCTAGTTTTGCCAAAGCTTTTTCGAAACATTAAACCATGATATTTTCTTTGGGCTCTTCTAAAAAGCTCTCACAACTTAGCCTCTTGCCATAGTGAGATAAAAACCATTTTTTATCACCACTTTTCTCAAAATCATGCTAGGTCCAATCCATGCGGACACTCCACGATAGGCCAACACCCAATTCGGGACGCACGCCGGTGACACCTAACTCAAATGAAAAACTTTCTCAGCAACTTTACTCCACTCAAACCTTCTCTTAAAAACACATTCCCCAAAATGGTTTTGAAAAGAAAAACTACCGTATGAACAGTCTATTCGCATGCTCGTGAATGCGAGCACGGCTATCATGATAGTTTTAACTCTGCAGAGTGGGTACGCTTTACCCTTGAGAGGCTACGCACCCAGAAGTGTTTCGCCATAAAGCCGTTAGATTCAAACACTAATGGCGACCGCCTAGAGTCTCCACCAGGGTTTTTGACTAACAAATAGGCCCATCCCATAACGGTACTCGAGATCGTACTGTTGTGGTTCAGATCGTAGGTTTGTAGGACGAGCGGTCCTTAAACTAGACAAGAGATGATAATTTAGCCTAGATTTCGTAAAAGGTGGCGTACCACACCAACCGGCAAAAGTCTCTCCCTATTCAGAAGGTTTTTAGGGGAAAGAGGAAAACATTTCCTACTAAGCATCGCCCTTGATGCAATACCTTTAAACCACACTTTCTCCAAACCTTTCTCAATATAATCTCATTCCACACAAATGATGATATCATTTTTGCGAAAAATAATTTTAAGCATTTATCCTACCACAATGGTATATTTAGATATAAACAAAGTTGCTTTAGCCTTAGGCTTTAATCCTAACTTAATTTCTTACCTTGAACTATTCAGCATGGTAACTAGCTCTAGAAATATGTTACTTTACATTCTAAAGTAGCATGCACTTTTTCAAGTATAGTAAATAATTTCTACATAAGCGGAAATGGCTTCTCAACATGATCGAAGGGGAACTTGCCTTGGTCGGACTCCGGGTAGGCGTAGAAGGCGTCACCGGGCGGTGACGGCGTGCTTTCCGCTCAACCACAGCGGATCACACCCTATCAGATTTCTATCCTGCTAGCCGATCAGGCCGAGCTCAGTTCGATTTGAGCGTGGAACGCGGCAAGGAGCAACACACAGGGTTTACCCAGGTTCGAACCCCCTCGCGGGTAACAGTCCTACTCCTGCCGAGCCTTAGCTCTTTTCCGTGTTGTGGTTGTGTGGAATGCGATTATAGAATGTTTCGAACCCCCTCTCCCTCCTCTCTCCTCCCCTTTTATACAAGCCTTGAACTGGCGGAGAAGCGGAGGGGTAAGCGTCTGAGACGCTTAGTACACCGATAAGGCGTGTGGGGCGGGGCGGAGAGGCAGCGTGTTGCTCTCTGCGCCACGGCGCCGCCCGCAGCGCCTTGCAAGTAACCGACCGCGAGGACATGCCGATGAGGCTGAGGCGGGGCGGGCTCGCCCCCCCGACGCGGCGGCGGCTTGAAGATGGCAAACTCTCTCTCTGCCGGTCAATTCCGCTGCGCCACGGTGATGATTGATCGAGCTATAGAGGTCATCTGTGGCGGTAATCATCTCTTCATCATCTATCCGCGCGTAGTGTCGCATTGAATGCGCGCGTCTTCGCAGCGGCGGAGCCTTCGCCCAGAAGACTCCTTTCGGGACGCTCCTTGCCACGTGGGCTCCGCTTGACAGTGGGGAGCCTTAGAGGGGCTCGCCCACGCGGTGGAGCCTGGTCGCCCACCTGACGTGTGGGGCCCGCCGGACACGCCGAGGGGCTCGCCCACATTTGGGGGCCTGGTCGCCCGCCGACGCGTGGGGCCCTCGCCCGACGCTCGAGGGCTCGCCACGGCGCTGGGGCTGGTCGCCCTCGACGAGTGGGGCGTCGGACACGCCGAGGGCTCGGCGTGGGGCCCGTCGCCCCCGACGCGTGGGGCCCGCCGGACACGCCGAGGGGTTCGCCCACACGCTGGGGCCTGGTCGCCCGCCTAACGTGTGGGACCCTCGCCCGGCGCTCTCCTAGCCTTCCTTAGGACTCTTCATACCCCAGTATTTATTACACCGACAGGCGGGTCCGCGGAACCTTCACCACCTACTCGCGCAAACACCCCATGTACATCAATATATCATCCATTAGACAAAGCTTATTTTTTATGCTTTTTATTTTTTAAAAAAAATGCAGCAAAAGGATTTATATATGCACATGAATTAATGTACCTTTAGCCATCTATCCAACTATAATGCATGAACTTCCCTTATGACCAGCCTATTTCATATTTTTACAAGATTCAGAAAACGCATGACACATTTTTAGAAATTTTTACAGATTTTTTAAAATGCATTTTATATTTTTAAATAAATGTTTTATAATTTATGCTGCTTATAACAGGGAGTAAGAATAAAATAATTCTTCTCCCACGGTTGGGCCGGCCCACCCCGGCAGATGGCCCAAGACGCGTTGCGGCCCCGCACGGCACAAACGAGCGCACGGGAGAGCGGCTTGCCCCAACTAATCGGTGGAGCCCACGGGACCCACCAATCAGTGGTGCACGCGCTGGGCGCAAAGGAGCAAAACAAGGGAGCTTGACGGAGCACGGCGGCGATGGGCGATCGACGACGATGGTCCTAGTCACAGAAAGTCGATTGGGCATGCGGGAAGCACAACTGTACCACCGTGAGATCAATGGCGGTCCCGGCAACACCGAAGATGGACAAGGAGAGCGGTGCGGCTGAGCATGGCGGCGGCGGCACACGGTCACCGTGGCGGCGAAAAA